>CAUYPK010085560.1:0-18524 GCA_963574355.1 Loris lydekkerianus | reverse complement strand
ACATTGGATACTTTTTCTTCCATTCTTGAGATACTTTACTAAGAAGGATATGTTCCAGCTCCATCCATGTAAACATGAAAGAGGTAAAGTCTCCATCTTTCTTTAAGGCTGCATAATATTCCATGGTGTACATATACCACAATTTACTAATCTATTCATGGATTGATGGGCACTTGGGCTTTTTCCATGACTTAGCAATTATGAATTGGGCTGCAATAAGCATTCTGGTACAAATATCTTTGTCATAATGTGATTTTTGGTCTTCTGGATATATACCTAGTAGAGGAATTATAGGATTGAATGGCAGATCTATTTTTAGATCTCTAAGTGTTCTCCAAACATCTTTATGAAAGGAATGTATTAATTTGCATTCCCACCAGCAGTGTAGAAGTGTTCCCTTTTCTCCACATCCACGCCAACATCTCTGGTCTTGGGATGTGATATGGGCTAATCTTACTGGAGTTAGATGATATCTCAAAGTAGTTTTGATTTGCATTTCTCTGATGATTAAGGATGATGAGCATTTTTTCATATGCCTGTAGGTGCCTGTGCACTTTAAAGACTATGCCTATGAAACTGGTTTAGAAATATAGTAAAATAAACAAAATCTGTCTCACCTATTGTCTGCACACAATGCGTGGTCCAAGGTCATGCTGTAGCAGTCAGCTTCCAAAGGTCTTTGTGGTCCATGTGGGTTGCCTTAAGGCTGGTTAGGGAAGCTCTGCTTGTGGTAACACAGCCTCTCAAGGTATAAAAATAGCCACACACCTGTGGGCAAGCCATCATAACCTGCACTCCTCACCAAGTTAAAAATCCCCTAGTGACCTAGGCCTTTAAAACCCAAGGTTTAAAGCTGCTGCTTCAGCTGAACTGGTTATATGCACAGCACACAGCTGTGAAAACCAGTTGTAGGGTTCAGTACAAGCCTTGTAAACCACCAAGGTCAACAACAGATACCGCCTGACCTCACTCGGTCCTTCAAGATTCAGTGTTATTTTTGCTACCCAAATTGCATTCTCTGTCGATTTCTCAACACTGCTGGCTCGAGGCACCATGTCCTGACTCTCCTGAACTGAACTTCCCATCTGTAGGCAGAAGCAGCGACAGCACCCCGCCCTCTAAGGAGGCTTGCAGTAAGGGGCGGCATGTCTGCACTCTGTATTAGCTGGATGATAAGGGTGGGGGCAGAAGCAGCTGGGATACTCACATCCAGCTCTTTCCTGAAGCTCACTGATCAGGTAACTCAGTCCCCCTTTATGCACAAGAAGGTGTACAAATCTCTCGCCAGGGAAAGCAGAGGAGTGACTTAACGAGACTTGATCACATTTTCCCCTGTGGCCTCTTCTGATACCCTGTTTTTGAAACCAGTTTTACTCTCCAGAATGAAAAAAATCAGAGCAAACCAAACAAATAGACCCAAAGGCTTCTGTGTTCTAAGTGACTGAGGACTCATCAGTTGAGCGGCTCAGCTGATGCATCATCAATTTCAATCCTTCTGCAGAGGGTTTCCTCAGGTGCTGTATGTACGCCAGCTGTCACCGATCCTTTCAAACACTCAGTGTTTACACTTGTCTGGAAATGCTTGGTTAAGTCTCGTTTTCCAAAAGTTGGCTGCAAAGAGTTCAAATAACATGGATGGAAAAAAATTTGAATAAACAGGAAAATGATTCACAGTGTGCATTGATACAGGAAGATGTAATTACATCAAATTAAATGAGGTAATAGTTGTGAAAGCAACTGGCAAACTTGTAAAATACCATATGAAGGTAGAGTTTTAGCTACCATACAGTATTCTGTGCAAAAGGATTACAATTTTTGGTAGCTTCTCCCCATAGCTGCTACCATAACAGTTTTCTAGGAACTATAAGACCTAGTACTGCTTTCTGTTAAAGAAACAGAGGCCTTGATATGGTGAATGCCCTCTTTAGAGTCCGTGATCACTAACTTAATGGATGTCCAAGTGGGACCAGAAGTCAGTTGGTTCTATTAATGATCAATGTTGGAAGTTAGTGAGTGCCTAGATTCATGTGCAATGCAAGCTGCTGGGGCAGGAGACATAGACAAAGTGGAAAACCTGACCACAGAAAAATGTTAAAAACATCAACTCTGGATATGAAAGAAAAGAAATATGTACATATTTTTAATATACTTATTTATTTTATTTTATTTTAAATTGTTTCAAGTTAATTTGAGGGTACAAAGAATCAGGTTACAATGTTTGCATTTGTTAGGTAGAGTCTCTCTTGTAATTGTGTCCTGCTCCCAAGAGGTGTGCTGTACATCCTAACATGTGCCCATTAAGTGGGAGCACACCCATGCCCCTCTCTCCTTCCCTCTCCCCACTGCCTTATTCCTCCTCCCCTGCCTTGAATTGATTTGAGTTTTTCTCTTATGTGGACATGTATTAGATCATCTGTGGGCTTCCTATTAGTATTGAATACATTGGATTTTTGCTTCTCCATTCTTGTGATACTTTACTAAGAAGAATGCGTTTCAACTTCATCCAGGTTAATACAAAAGATGTCAAGTCTCCGTCTTTTTTTTTTTTTTTTGCAGTTTTTGGCTGGGGCTGGGTTTGAATCCGCCACCTCCGGTGTATGGGGCCGGTGCCCTACTCCTTTGAGCCACAGGCACCACCCTGCCTCCATCTTTTTGAATGGTGGAATAGTATTCCATGGGAAGGAATTATGGAGAATCCTCAAGAAACTCAAATTTGACCTCCCATTTGACCCGACAGTCCCAACTTCTAGGCATCCTCCAAGAAGAAAATTATTTTATTATGGGATATGTATACTGTGAAACCAAAGAGGAATTAATTTCTCTTTTTGTTTTCTTGTCTATAATGTTAGAAAATTATTTGATCACTGATAGCCTCTTAAAAATGATAAAATAGGCCATGTGCGGGGCTCATGCCTGTAAACCCAGCACTCTGGGAGGGTGAGGCAGGAGGATCACTTGAACCCAGGAGTTTGAGGTGAGCTATGATGACCCCACTGCATTCTACTTAGGGCATCAGACTGAGAATCTGTCTCAACAACAACAACAAAATTAAACAGTACTTTACACCTGTGCTGCATCTTATAAGGGTACATGTGAAAATTAGTAAATGTAGAATATAAATATCTTAACAGAATAACTAAGAAAATGCCAGGAAGGCTATGTTAACCAGTGTGATGAAAATATGCCAAACAGTCTATAAAACCAGTGTATGGTGCCCCATGATCACATTAATGTACACAGCTATGATTTAAAAATAATAATAAAAAAATAAATAAATAAAAAATCTCCAGTCCATCTATCCTTCTAGTTCTATATAAATTTAGTATACATAAATTTTATCCAGAGGAGTGATTAAAAACTTGTTATCTCACCATTTTGTTTAAATGATTAGTTCAATGATGTATTCTCTTAAGTCTTGTCAGTGAAAAGAAAATTTACTTAGACTTATAGTACTCAGTAAGTTCTGCTATAGTGCAGAACTTGAAATTGTTGCAACATGTTGATATATATTAGGAAAGAATTTGAACATGACACAAATTTTGCCTTTGCTTCTATACAGTTTTGTTTGAGAAAGACCCTGGGTGCATGCAGAATAGGAATTTACAAACACACACAAAGACATTTCAAATATCTATTCCTTGCCTCATTTCACCATGTGTATTATTAGCCACAACTACCTACATCTGGTGTTAGAATGCCCAGATCCATTTCAGTTATTTCTTATAAGACTTATAAGCTGTAACCCTTTCTCAAACTTCAGTTCTTTTTCAAGGTGAAGTGCCATAATTATTATAGAATTTATGTATTTCATAACCATTTTGTGTGTATAAAATGCTACCATTTTTTATTAGCTCTTGTTTTCCTGAGGCCTCACTGATGAAGTTTCTGAGTGTTCTGATTCTAACCTCATTTTCTCATAAGCCCTGGAGTTTTACTGTGTCATTTTTACATAGCATGGTAAATTTTAAGGAATACAGATACTGCAATAGAGAAGAGCTGACTGGATTTAAAAGTCAGTTTTTCATTTTTATTTATATTTTGGAGCAATAAGTAATATAATTTTCTATTTCCCTTCTTCCCTCCCCCAACTTTTTTTTTTTTTTTAAACATATAATTTAAAGACAAATATCAGAAACTCTAAGAATAATATAGTAAACCAACTTCTGAAAAAAGAATTCTGCACCCTGCTGGTTACATTCATTTAAAGTGTTGGAGAAAAATAAAAATGACATTTAGCATAACAAGTTGTGAGTTATCTACAAATTAAGTCATGTTAGGAGTGAAAGACTCCTTGGGCCATTTCTGAATGTCCTGCACATTTAACAAGGCAATTGTGTGAAGTGTCCTTCAGGTTAAATTCCTTGTCTTAGCCAACCAAGGAATGGACAACTAGGACCACACCATCTCCTTGGACAAAGAGCTTTGGAATATTCCGATTCATTGATTTATGCATCTCTTCATAGGTTTCTCATCAATTTCTATAGTATCTTCAACATCTCCCAATGTCATATTTAAATGACGATCATAAGCATGTAATCTGCCTTGAAGCTCTTGGTCATTCCGCATTTCTATGTGAAGGCTCTCATCAAGGCTGAGCCTGATAAGGACCAGGGCTCCTCTGCAGTGCTGGTGGTTTGTTGCTGGTCCATGTCGTCCTCCATGTTTCAAACCCTGCTCCCTCCCCCCAAACTTTTCTGATAATGCTTATAGCTTATTTGCAAGATTCTTGCAAGATGTCTGCTGGCCAGTTTTTGTGGGCAGCAAGGATGTCTTGATTTGCATGAACTATGAATGATTTCTTGAAGATACATGCTTTTTTTTTTTTTTGACAGAGTCTTGCTTTGTTACCCAACTAGAGTGCAGTGGCATCATCATAGCTCACTGCAACCTCAAACTCCTGAGCTCAAGTGATCCTCTTGCCTCAGCCTCTTGAGTAGCTAGGACTACAGGTGCCCACTATGATGCCTGGCTAATTTTTCTATTTTCAGTAGAGAAGGGGTCTTGCTCTTGTTCAGGCTGGTCTCAAACTCCTGACCTCAAGCAGTCCTTCCTTGGCCTCCTAGAGCTAGGATGAAGGCCATGAGCCACCATGTTTGGTCAAGGATATATACTTTTGAAAATGGGCAGAAACCTGCTGGGATCTTACGTTAGGCTCAGAGACATCAATTGGTGTCAGTCCTGCACCCTAGTTTTTCTGTGTTCTGCATTAGAGAGGAAGTTTAGCAGTCAAAAATTTCCATATGTAATATTTAACAAATGTGTATAATATAGAAAATACACAGAACATTTCCCTAAGGATTTTGATTTTGTTTTCTGCATCTCTTTCAGGCCAGGTGAATAATAAACACATATATGGTAATGTGTCTTCTGTTGTCATTTAGAAACTTTTCATCACATCCATCACGAATTCTAGCCCAGGCATAGCAACAGTGCGTAAAACTATGTGCTCAATGACACAAGGGAAATTTACTTGTTCAGGAAAGCTGAGACAGGATATTGATGTATAGTAACTTCTTTCTATATGCTAAAAAGTTGGTTACTCTGTTCACTGATGACATATCTCATTCAATCTTCACAATATCCCTTATAATTTTTATTCTCTCCATTTTAACATATGAAGAAACTGAAGCTCATGAAAGATCTTTATCCACCCCCCTTTCAAGTGGTGTTAGAACATGTGTCAATTTGAGTGCTCTGATGAGTGAACACAAAGATGGGAGTAGATTGGTAAGAGATTTATTAGGGGGGAAAGGCCTGTGAAAAAGAAAGGGGGAGGGAGCAAGAGAGTCTTTGGACTGTGATGCCAGTAGGACCCTGGGAAAGGAGAGAAAAGGAAGGAAGACTTGGTAGGAAGAGCTTGAGACTGTATGCAGTTCTATTATAATAAATCTCAGCCAAGTCAGTGTCTTGGGAATCCCTGAGCAAAGGAAGCTCAGTAGAAGATCTCTGCACTGGGTAGAAATGGCCCAGTCCTATAGCCCCACCATGCTCGGTTATTGGTTGGGGGCACCCCAGGAAAGCAAGGACTTTGTAAATTCCAAGGTGGATCCAGAAGTGTGGAGAGCTGGAGGCTGCCCATCAGCTGTGAGCTCCTGAGCATGTTCTCTTGAAGGGAAATTTGAGTGATGCACCATGATGGTCACAACAGTTACAATTCAGATCAAGACCTACCTGAGTTCAAATTTCTCCTCATGGGTAATTCATAGGGTTGATGGCAAGTGTGGTTTCCCACCAGTCAAAATAACTTTCTTAATCAGCTTCAAAAATATAATCTAAGTAAAATTTGCAGGTTTGATATGTATGCTCTAGCTTGCTTCAGTCTTTCCTAGAGAGAAATTTTGTACCGACCATTTAAGAGCAAGGACAGGCAAGCAATTTTCTAACGTATTGGTCCTTAACCTTGGCAGCATGTTAGTGTTGGAACAAAGAGATCTTTAAAATTTTCTGTGGCTGATCTGCACCTCAACCAGTTCAATGAGAATTTCTGAGGGGAGAACCTGGGCATGTATTTTTTGTATGTATGTATGTATTTTTTTCCCCCAGCAACTAAGGGTGCTTTATTTATTTATTATTTTTTTTTAATTGCAACCTAATCTGTATTTATTTATTTATTTTTACATATATATGTGTTTATTAGGTTTCTATCTTTTTGCCTTCACAAAGTTTAAAAGGCTTAAAATTGAATAACAATAACAATGTTTAAGATAAGGACTAGAAACAAATACTTCGTAAAGAATTAATGAACATAAATACATTCAGAAAAGGAATCAGACAATTGGGCATCAGTATTTTTTAAAGGTTTTGTGTGATTTCAATGTGCATCCAAGGTTGAAAGTTGCTGTTATAAAGGATGTCTGTCTGAAATAAAGAGCAGGCGCATTTTTGAACACTCTTCTAAGTATCCAGTTTCTCTGTTAGTCCCACTCATACCTGTCCCAGGGAGTTGCTTAGTTCAGAAATGTTCCCAAAGGATACCAAGATTAAAAATGGTTTTTTTTTTTTTTTTGCAACAGAAATCCTATACAAGATTTTCCTGTACCTATTTATATTTGCATTCACATTTCTTTTTTCAGTATACTTTAATTTGAATATATCTGTATTTTTGTAATAAAGAAAAAATTATGATGTATATTATATCAAGGAAGGAGTTCAGGTCTCCTGGCTACAGTCAGCAGTGTGGCTTTTGGAAGTGCTGAGAACTCCAGGGAGTTCTGGATGCAGGGAGGGGGAGAAGTCCTTCTGTCTTTATGTGAGAAAGAACACTGCCTAGTCACTCCAAAAGTTGAAAGGAAGAGAGTAGGGATTAAACTGAATGGACAGTTCAGATTGGGTGTATTTTATTTGCAATCATGTTTTTTTTTCCTTAAATTAATATCAATAAAATTAAGAGATGTTATAAAGCTTTGGGAAAAAAGCAACATTGACAAGATGAAAATAGCATATTTCAGAAATCTGAACCGATCAATATATTTGCCTCCAGTGTGCCTTACAACTTAATAGATTAAGATGGATTGAGAAAAAAAAAATAGCCATTGATACCTGATCTCCATTACAGTACAAAATTTTTTTTAATATCTAGAAAAAACAACTTCCCCCAACCCACCTATCTGTTCACTGGCAGTGTTGAACCAAGAATAAATGGGGGACAGTGGAGATGGAAACAGGAAATAAGGGGGTACATGGTGTGTAGAATCAGTTAAAAACAACAATATAACTAGCTGGGAACTGACGTTTACAAATTATCACCATGCATCAGTAACTCTAAGCGAAGTCAGTGATAAAATATGCTTCCCGCCCTAAAAAAAAAAAACTTTACTTGTTCTAAATTCTAATCTCCAAATTATCACATTTTAATTTACCCTTTAATAAAGATTGTGTTTGGCATTGCATTCTCTGTAAACTATTCTCATTTATACAATTGGCCTCTGACATACATGAAATTAGTAATGTGTCTTGTTTCCAGAGTTTGTTTGTAAAGCTTCAAGATCCTTTGAGCTTGCTTAGAACATCATTTATCTCCAACTCCTGTGATAATACATATTCCTGACATATTAAAAATAAAGCGTAGCTGCACGGTGAGTGTAGAGACATGAAGTAGAACTTGTGTTATTTCATTTTTGTCATTCTATCTGAAGACTTGAAGTGTTCATTTATGTTTACCGTGTAAACAGTGAAACAACGCAGAATGTAAGATGTAGTATTTTTGTTTTGTAAGTAAAATTTTCTTATATAAAAGATTTCATTGAATTCAAATGTTTTTGAAATTGAAATTTACTTTTCTTTTTGTATGTGTTAACTCCTTTAGAGCTTAAAAATTAGTCAAGAAAATAAAACATTACGTCAGTATGATTTAAGAGGTTTAGATGTTTGGGTTTTATTAAAATTTACTTTGTAAAGGAAACTCATATATGTATATATATCTACAATACACAAAATTTAATAAAAAATTTTACTGTCTTTATATCTTTTCTGGCTGTTACTCATTCCATTTCATGATTATTACTGAAAATAATTTTGTTGTAAAGAGTAGTAGTGTGTTGAAAACCAATCTCCTCTTGGTGCCAAACAACTCCAGTACACTATTGCTTAACTATTTTAGCAAAGAGCTTGAAAGTCACCATAATGAGCCTTGTACTTTTTCTTCATTGTATCAGTTTTCCTCTTTTTTTCATTCCTCCCTGTCCCTTTGCTTGTTTCCATTACCCAATCTTTGAGAGTAGGAAATGTCTCCTAGAAAATACAGAAAGAAGTCACTAATTATATTTACAGTTCTGGTTTTTCATGTGTTGTTGTCAAAGAGGCTTAAAGTAATCCTGCCTCAGACCAGGTCAAGGATTAGTTGTGAAAAGCCTGAAGAAATCAGTGAAGATTGATTTGTTCAACCTTAGAGGGAGTGTGATGTGTATTCTACTGAGAAAGGTAATCTTATTTGGGTTGTCAAAAGGAGATTGGTTAGATTAAATGGTCACTATATACTGTGAATTCTGTTCAATAGTAATGTTTAAACATTTAATTGCTCTTGAATTGGTAAGAAAAACTGATGATTTCTCTCTGAAGATGTACAGTTGAGGGTAAAGGAAAAACTAGGTCTCTGTAGATTTAGGGTACTGAAGCACAAAAGTATAGCGTATTTTCTCCTGTTCCCTGGCTTGTCTATTGGTTCTTTTGAGTGTGTCCTTGGCTGTGCAGAAGCTTTTTAATTTGATCAGGTCCCATTCATTTATTTTTTTTTTGTTGCTGTGATTGCTTTGGGGGCCTTGTTCATGAATTCTTTGCTTAGGCCAATATCTATAAGAGTTTTTCCAACAGTTTCTTTTAGGATTCTTAGGTTTTCTGACTTAGGTTTCAGTACATTTACACACTGTACATCTGATAAAGGATTGGTAACCAGAATCTACAAAGAACTGAAGCAAATCAGCAAGAAACAACCAAACAGCCCTATTAAAATGTGGGCAAAGACCTAAACAGAAACTTTTCAAATGAAGTTGTACTAACGGTCAACAAACACATGAAAAAATGCTTAAGGTCTCTAATCATTCTGAGCAGAGGTCCTCAAACTATGGCCCATGGGCCAAATGCAGTGATATGATTGTATTTGTTCATGTTTTGTTTTTTACTTCAAAATTAGATATGTGCAGTGTGCATAGGAATTTGTTCATAGTTTGTTTGTTTGTTTTTTTAACTATAGTCCAGCCCTCCCTCAGGTCTGAGGGACAGTGAACTGGCACCCTGTTTAAAAAGTTTGAGGACCCCTGCTAGGGAAATGCAAATCAAAACTGCAGTGAGATATGACCTAACTCTGATGAGAATGGCTTGTATTAAAAAGTCTCAAAACAACAGATGCTGGTGTGGATGCAGAGAGAAAGGAACTCTTATATGCCACTGGTGGGACTGAAAACTAGTGCAACCTCTATGGAAAATTGTATGGAAATACCTCAAAGAACTTAACATAAGACCTATCATTTGATCCAGCAATCCCACTGCTGGGTATATACCAAAAGGTGTTTTCATAAAAAGGGCACATCCACTCAAATGTCTGTAGCAGCATAATTCACAATTGCAAAAATGTGGAAACAACTTAAGTACCCCTGAATATATGAATAGATTAATAAAATGTGGTACATGCATATTATGAAATACTACACAGCCATAAAAAATCTAGTATCTTTTGTGACAACCTGCTTCAGTTTAATTTGGACTGGAGCCTCTGGCAAAAGCTATCTCTTTTTGGCCAATCACAGCTCCCCACCACCTACTTTGTGGGAACTTGAATAGAACCAGAAACCATTCTTCTAAGTGAAATATCAAAGGATAGAGAAATAAACACATGTACTTAATACAAATTTGGGACTAATTGATCACTTAAGTGCACATATGGAAGGAGATTTAAATGAAAGTCAAGTTGGGGGAGGTGCAGGAGGATATGGGTAAATCACACCTATTGATTGCCATGCACACCATCTGGGTAAAGACCACACTTAGAACGTCAACTCGATTTATACAAGAAACAAAGTGTGTAAACAAGACATGTGTACCCCCTATATCCTGAAATTAAAATAAAAAGATGAAAGAAAGTGTAAGAAAACAGAAAAGAAAAAAAAAAAGGAAATCCCTCCATCTGAAATTCAACATATTCTCTTTTTGGTAGGCATGCTATTGAGGGTGTTTTCTTAGAAAATAGTTCTATGCCCTCCTAATAAAAGTCTCATATAAAAAGTTTCTTTCCAAGTTAAATATTAAAAAAATGCAATAGAAATGCATAAAAGGAGAAGGAGCATGAGGCTGGGGGGGGGGGCATTTTATATGTGTACTCCTCCCTCCACATAGACATCAAAGCACTCTGGGAAAGAGTGAAAAGAGCTGTAACTGGTGTCCTGACTTTTCATTCCATTCTGTACTAAACAATTGCAGAAACAGAACAAACCACTTACCATCTAGGTAAAAGGAGAGACTGAATAATAAAATCGATACATGGCATCATCCTTCAAAAGGCATCATCCATTTGATGATGTCCTAAAGATTTACCTTAAATCCCAAGACCAGAGATGTTGGCATGGATATGGAGAAAAGAGATCACTTCTACACTGCTGGTGGGAATGCAACTTAATACATTCCTTTCGGAAAGATGTTTGGAGAACACTTAGAGATCTAAAAATAGATCTGCCATTCAATCCTATAATTCCTCTACTAGGTATATACCCAGAAGACCAAAGATCACATTATAATAAAGATATTTGTACCAGAATGTTTATTGCAGCCCAATTCATAATTGCTAAGTCATGGTAAAAGCCCAAGGGCCCATCGTTCCATGAATGAATTAATAAACTGTGGTATATGTACACCATGGAATATTATGCAGCCTTAAAGAAAGATGGAGACTTTACCTCTTTCATGTTTACATGGATGGAGCTGGAACATATTCTTCTTAGTAACGTATCTCAAGAATGGAAGAAAAAGTATCCAATGTACTCAGCCCTACTATGAAACTAATTTATGGCTTTTACAGGAAAGCTATAACCCAGTTATAACCTAAGAATAGGGGGAAAGGGGAAAGGGAGGGGAGGGAGGAGGGAGGGGGTGATTGGTGGGATTACACCTGTGGTGCATCTTTTTTTTTTTTTGCAGTTTTTTGGCTGGGGCTGGGTTTGAACCCACCACCTCCAGTATATGGGGCCAGCACCCTACTCCTTGAGCCACAGGCACCGCCCACCTGTGGTGCATCTTACTAGGGTATATGTGAAACTTAGTAAATATAGAATGTAAATGTCTTAACACGATAACTAAGAAAATGCCAGGAAGGCTATGTTAACCAGTGTGATGAAAATGTGTCAAACGGTGTATAAAACCAGTGTATGGTGCCCTGTGATTGCATTAATGTACATAGCTACTATTTAATAATAAAAAAAGTAATATATCCAAAAGCATTGGCAAGTAACTGACTCAGCAGAAAAGAATTTCAGAAAGGGATTGCTAAAACAAAGTAAGAAGTTAAGAATTCAGATCATTCTCTTCCATAGTCTTGTGACCAGGCTGGTCATTTTTTTCTCACACAGATCAGGCTCTGGAAGGAATATAAGTACTCCTGAACTGGACTGAGAAATATTCTTCAAACCTGTCTTTGAAAATATTTAATTGACTCATCTTGCCTTCCCTCAAGAGAGTATATCAACAATTCTCACTGTTCACAAGACAGAGGCACAGGGATTGCAGTGTATGTGGTTTACAAAGATTTTAAATATGCTATTTATTATGAACATAAAACCAAATGAAGAGGAATGTGAAAAACAAAAAATAAGACTAAATTGCAAAGAACTTCATAATCTATTCAGAGTAAGAGCAGACAAAGAGAAATTTCCATGTTAAGGTTAACTGTCTAACCAAACTGCCATAAAAACTGACCATGCTAATCTAAAGAAACACAAAAATTAGGATTATAAAAGCCAAATACAATTCAGAAAGGGATACAGTAATGAAAGTTAGAAATTATCACTAATGAAAATCTGTACCCTAATTGTAACTCAAAGTTTAAAAACATGGATCCAAGCTTTTTGATGGGACAAACAAAATGTCTACCATAGATTTGACAGGAAAAAGCAAGCCAAAGTGGGAACAAATGTTGAAAACATTTTGTCACTGATATGAGGATGTTAAAATACTAAATTCTGTGTAGTTTATTTTAAACTAATTATGATCAATTAGTTTGCAATTCATTAGATTTTATCCTACTTCATATTTTCTCTCCATTGAAGAATGAAAGAATACTCAAATTAAGCAAGACTATTTTTTAGGAAGAAGGACATTCCTTTATGAAGTAGAATATACATAGACATCATTCAATCTATTCACTGACAAGGTCAGCCCTGCCCCTTGATGAGTACATAGGACATGAATAAAATGATTTATGAGCCATCACTGACTGATTTATCTTTTTATACGCTAATCATTACTATTAATTTATTGATTGCCAATATGTTACAAATTACATTTGCATGAATACTTTAATATAATGTTAAACATGTAGAATTCTTTAGAAAGAAAAAGATGAGATAAGATATATACCATATTATTTTTACTAAATTTTAGAAAGTCAAATAAGTACATAGTATGATTAAAGTGCAAAGGTAAACATTTGGGAAATAGATGCACCCACATATTACTAGAACCATAATCTCTCACTTGTTTTTGTTTTGGTCAAATGGTTAAAGACAAATAATGCTCAATACCCGCCCCTCGTCCCCACACACATAGAGCCCGCAAAAGTAGATAACACTTGTTTTTGAGGAAGTAAACATTAATACAAGATATAAAGAGGTAAAATTCATAATAAATATATAATATTAACAAAAGTCTAAATACCAAGGAGTCAATATTTATCAGCAAAACAAAAAACAATAAGAGAAACAAGAAGTAAACATAGTAATAAGAGAATTTTATTCACTTATCTAAGTCTATAACAAGAGAAATGGAGAAAGCATAGGTAACAACTACAGAAATAGACCTTATATGTGTATGATATATATGATGATAGTTACATGTACATTAGAGAGAGAGATGTATATAATTCTATATAATGTAAAGGAGAGCATACTTGCTTTAAAATTTCCACAGAGCAGTCATGAAGATGTCGCTGTAATAGCTTATCTTAATACTTCTCAAAATGTATAGAGTTAATAGTCCTGATTCTGATGACATATAAGTAGAATTTAATTATAAAATAAAAAAAAATTCTACAGCATGAACATATTTAAAAAACCCTTTATCTCAAGCAATCATAGCTTCAAAAAGATGTGAGGTGGGGATGTTGAGTTTAAATTATTAGAGGAAGAGTTTGTCTTTGAAAGTAGGAGGGGCAACACTTCCCAAGAATCTGAAAAGAAACAGAGAATATGTGGAGATGAAGTTTAAAGGAACATACAATCAGGGTCTGAATTTTACATTAACTTAAAATGTTATTTTATTCAATGTTTAAATCGAAATTCCAGATTTTTTTTTATGTATGTATAGAAAATTAAGAATTTCAGCATGGCAAAAATACCCAAAATTACTTAAAAGACAAACAATGGACTATAATTGTTCAAATACATAAAAAGAATGTTTCTCATATTACAAATGCACCTATAAATTGACCAAAGTTTAATATTAGACAAAAAGGAATCAAAAGAAAAATTATAGAAGAGGAAATGTAAATGACCAATAAAGAGATACCATTAGGGTAAAGTAAGAACAATATCAAAGTGCTCATCCAATTAAAAAAATCAAAGATTGATAACCCTCAGTGCTGGTAAGGGTAATAGGAATGGACATTCTTATTTCTTGCTAATCTATTAACCAGTAGTTAACATGGGTTATATCAAAGGGATGTAACTGGAGAAAGGGAGCAGTCAATATATCTCTATATAAATTGCACTTCCAAAATGAGCACACATTAACTTGTAGTTTCAAAACTCAAGAACAGACTGAGTGTGATTGCTCACACCTCTAATCCTAGTACTCTTGGAGGCAAAGGCTGATCAAGAGACTAACCTGATCAAGAGTGAGATCCCTGGCTCTACAAAAAATAGAAAAATTAGCCAGATATAGTGATACTTGCCTTTAGTCCCAGCTCCTTGGGAGGCTGAGCTGGAGAATCGCTTAAGTCCAGGAGTTAGAGGTTGTAGTGAGGTGTAATGAAACCACTGCACTCTAGCCTGGGGCAGCAGAGTGAGACTCTGTCTCAAAAATAAACAAAATAAACAAAATCTCCAATAACATAAATTCAATTTAAAAGTTGTTAAATGTAAATTGATACTACCTTGTATCGGAAAAAAAGTTAGCAAAAAGAATGAGGTATCATGACATGGAAACAAATCCATCATTGTATTTAACAACAAAAAAGAAAATTTCAGAATATTATGCATGATATCTCCCCATCTGTGTAAATATAAAAAGAAGTATACATATGTGTTTGTATATGTGCCTAAAAAAATTTGAAGGAAGCATATAAAGCATTTCAAGGTTTTTTCTCTTGGAGAATGGAATTGAAATGAGTTGGAATAAGATGAGGGAGGAATAGAATGGTTTATTTCTTGCATTTTATGTTTTTTTCTATCTTATGCACATATGCGGCATAAATATTTTATGTAATATTTATTTATTGCATAATGCATGAAAAAATCTATGTATCAGTGCTCCATTACATAATGCAATAAGAGGAAATGTGACATTAAAATGGAATGACAGTTAAGCCAACACTCTGAAAACATGACCTAATGCAGCAGAAACAGGCAACCAAAAAGCAAATGTACAAGGAGAAGAAGGAGAAGAAGAAGAAGAAAATCATCAGCATTAATAATTATGATTCTGATTTGCACTTTGTTAATAATATGATGTTGATGGTAGTGGAAGTCAGAGTAGTAGTGATGGAATGATAATTGTGGATTAGAATGTTAACAGTCTGCAAACAAGAATGGTGCACATCGACCACCTTCCAGGAGTTTACCACATGGAGAAGTATTACTTCCTGCCTGTAGTATTACTCCCTCCCTAACTGTGGATCACTTACAGTTAATTTACTAAATTATCTTAATTATCTCAGATGGCTGCCTGGAGTTATAACATAGAAAAATAAAAATAAAAACTATAATTAAAAGTAAAACAAATCAACCAACTATACATATATATATATATTCCCACCTATATATACATATATGTACATGTAATGTGTGTATGAACTTTGCATGAAAGTCATCTTTTTTTTTTTTTTATTGTTGGGGATTCATTGAGGGTACAATAAGCCAGGTTACACTGATTGCAATTGTTGGGTAAAGTCCCTCTTGCAATCACGTCTTGCCCCCATAAAGTGTGACACACACCAAGGCCCCACCCCCCTCCTGAAAGTCATCTTAAAAAAAAAAAAAAAGTTCTGTTTTAAGAGGCGAGGTGAGGCTGAGTGAGACGAATCACTGGTGCTCTTCCACTAAGGCACGTAAATCGTGACGTCCTAATTTAATCACAGGGAAGCAACCAGATTAAAATTCCATCTAAAATAGTAAAGTTGGGAGAGAAGACATTAGGGGCTCTAGAAATTACTTATCTGGAGATTTCTTGTTTCCAGCCAGAGACGACAACCTCTCTTTTACTTTTCCTCCCCTCTCCCCTTCTCCTCTCCTCATTTCTTTTCTCTTTTAAATCAGAATTCCCCCAGAAGAGACTAGAGACAGCCCGCAACTGACATAAAAGGAGGCATGGAAAGCATTCATCCATCATGCTGCTGCCACTCCAATAAATCTCCCATCTCTATTTCACCTGAGAAATGAAACTGCCTTTATGGGCAGGCTGGACCTGTGGGTGGATATGTTTGGGAACTCCAGCAGTTCATGCTGCCTCATTCAGAGGTGTTGGATTTTATTTTTACTTAAAAGACACCGGTCAACCTCTTTGGAGCTCAGTGCCAGGTATTTCATGGACTGAGGAAGCCAACGGCCATGCCTGGCTGCTACAGATCTTCTCTTATACATTCACATCTTCCCTCCCCTTAATTTCCAATCCTTTGGAAGTCTCCAAACCCAGCACCTTCTTTTCACAGCCGGAGAGATGTTTGTCTGGAGCCCACTCAATGGCCCTCGTTTGCCCCTCCCTTTTTGTATGGGATAGCAAAACGCTGCATGTTCATCTGTCACCTGGACTGCCACAAAGTCCCCAAACTTGTTAGATATCTTCCAGAAACTTTATTCTGCTGAGCAAAAAGTGGTGTTTGTGAGTTCTCCATGTCATGTTTTCACATGAAATATATTTGAACTGTATTAGAATTGTAAATTTCCACTTTTTCTTTAAACTTGCAGGAAGGAGAGATTTCAGTTTTCATTTTGCTCTACTGGCTTAATTGTTCATTCATTCGTTTCCTTATTCCCTGGTATAATCATTTGCCTATTCATACATTTGCTCAGTGTTTCATCATAAAAAAGGACACAGCCTTTTGAGCCCATTACTGACTGAACAGTATTGGGGAAATCGCTTAACCTTTCTGTGCCATCTGTAAACTGGAAAGCCTCCCAGTACCTTCCTCCTAGGACTGTTGTAAGGCATAAAGAAGATCTTGTGTGCAAATCATCAAGAAGGGCTTCTGGCACAGCAGGCTTTGCAAAAGTGTAAACTACTCTGATCCATTCATTCATCCATTCAGCAGATTATAATTTAGCAAATTCTCCATACCAGGCATCATCATACATGTGGGTGATGCAGCAGCATATAGGCCAGATAAGATCTGCTTTTCTGGAGTCTTTGCTTTATTGAGTATGCTATGAAAATATACAAGCCACAAAGAGAGGAGTCAAATATGTTTCCATGACTGAAATGGCGGGTCTGCCTTGTTAGCACGTCAGAGCCTCTCCACTTCCTTCCCTGTGCCCAGAAGACTCTGCTCTCACCAGACGTCTTTCCACTGTGGGCCAAAGGAATGTGCCAGGAGCAACTCATGCTCCAGGTACCCCAATCCCTAGAATCCTTTGTTCAAATAGCCCTAGCCACTTCTAACACCTCCCAGAGAGCTTTCCCATGCTGTGGGGGGGAGTTATTGGTGTTCAGAAACCCCTTACATGGGAGGGGTAACTGAGGGGCAGTTGTTGTGGGAAGCTGAGGTCTTGAATATATGTAGCATTGGCTGAATTGTCCATCTGTACCTGCTTGAGGGTCTATCAGTGGTTAAAGATGGAGCCACTGGTGCCTACGGTGTTTAGTAGAGCCGTGAGGGACCTGCACTGAAGTCTTTCCCCAGCCCTGTTCATAGTAGGACCAAGCCTGAGGGAGATAGTGTAGAAAGAACCTGGAGCATGGGTGCTTGGAGAGTGGTCAGGGGAACCCCCTGAAAAGAGATGGTGTTTTAATGAGTCCAAGTGACAAGAAGGAGCCAGTTTTATGTAGCAGTCAGAGCAACGACTACCCCATTCCTGAGACCAGACAAACACATCTCCTTTGAAGCAATAAAAGAAGCCACAGGCACCTGAGTAGAGTAAGCCTGAGGACAGTGACAAGCAATGAACTCAGCAGGAATATGGGAGCCGGATTATTGTAGGCCCTTAGAGGAGGGTTAAGAATGTAGGTTTCTAGGTTCAAGTGATGAACTCAGCAGGAATATGGAAGCCAGGTTATTGTAGATCCTTTAAGGAGGGTTAAGTATGTAGGTTTCTGGGTTCCAAGAAAGTAGATTTCCTAAATTAAGCATCACAATCTTTGGCAAACGTAACTGGGAATCCCAAGGAGATCTTTATGCACACTGAAATTTTTTATTTAATCACAGCTGTGTACATTAATACAGTCATGGGGTGCAATGTGCTGGTTTTATATACAATTAGAAATATTTCATCAAACTGGTTAATATAGCCTTTACAGCATTTTCTTAGTTATTGTGTTAAGACATTTATATTCTACACCTAGTAAATTTCACATGTACCCTTGTAAGATGCGCCATAGATGTGGTCTCACAAATTACTCTCCCTCCACTTCTTAACAATAATAGAGAAACCTATATGAATAACCATTCTTCAAAA
>CAUYPK010085558.1:0-10494 GCA_963574355.1 Loris lydekkerianus | reverse complement strand
ACGGGGGGCAGTGGACAGAAGAGGGAGGCTAAATAGAGTTCTCTCATTCCATCCTCATGATCTTCCCTAGTCAGAGCAGGTCTACTTTTTGCACATTTTCCTCCTTGGGTATCTAAATAAAATTTTATTTTTATGAAATTATCCCAAATTTTTTTTTGTTGTTTTTTCCCTTTTCGTTAAACCAAATTAAAATGGGAAAAATGTTTATAAACTTTTAAAAAAAAAAAAAAAAAAAAAAAAAAAAAGCCATTTGGTGATTCCATAACTCCAAGGTTTAGAAGGCTACTCATTTTACCTGTGTTTGTTAGCACCCCTTCTAGACTTTAAAACTTGGAATGGTGATTCAGAATGTAGCTAATTAAGACATTTGATAAAACCTGATTTTCTTTAGTTTTTTAAAAAATTAAACCAGGGAAACAAAACATTGTGGAAGCCTCAACATTTTCTTGGTTGGTCACTCTTTATTAGTTAATGATTGTCACATATGCAAACTGGCCTGGAGTATAAATGTTGAAACACAACAATTAATAAGTGAGGTGAATGCCATGTTAACCAGTTTGATGTAAACATTCCAAATTGTATATAAAATCAGCACATTGTACCCCATAAACACAATAATAAAAAAAAAAAGAACTCGGGAGAATTTTAATTTAAGTAAAACAAGGACTTCGTCTCTTCTAAAAAAAACAAAACAAAACACCATACTTTACATATACCATATAGTTTTATACACCTGCAACAAAATAGAAAGAAATAAAGCAAAAGGCTAATAATTTACTTTTGGATAATGGGACTAAGGGCATTTTTTAAAACTCTTCCACATTTCTGAATTGTGACACATACACTGAAAAAAAGAAAAGAGCCTGAAAAAACTTCCCAATCATAAAAAATTGTTAAAAAATGAACAATTTTCATTCTAAAGTAATTAACTTAATTACAAAATGAAGTTGGTGCTAAAATTGAAATTAATTATCTTTAAAAAAATAGCATTTTATTGACTTTAAACTCAATGAGCCAGCACCGTCATAAATCTAAGCACCCACATTTCTTGATCTTACAAAGGAGGACTTCTTACCTCTTTATATGATGAATGTGCTTTACACCTCCCAGGGCAGAAGACCAGTGACTAGAAAATATTGTGTCTGTGAAATGGCTCATGACTATTTTATAGGCCATCCACACAGGAAAGGTATTTTGGATACTAATATTTGGCTCAGTGCAGATGTTTAAGTCAGTAGCAGGTTCTATTTAGACATCTAAGAACCAATCCCTTTGTTCTTAGTACTACCTTCTTGCGAGGTCTGCAAGGTAAGACGTTCTTTGTCCCTCCATGTACTGCTGTCTTGGCCTAATGACATCTGCAAGGAAGTCCTTGATAAATGCTATAAGATCCCAATGTCAAGGCTGAGCCTTTAGGACTATCTATGACCCTGCCCTTTAACACTTGTGAACATCAAGGAAGGTAAGGAACAGATGAAGAAGAGGCCTCTGCTTTTTCTTTCTTTTTCTCCTCTTTAAAGAAGTCTAAGATAATTAGGTTTCTTAACTTTACTAGCAAAAGGAGAAGAAAAAAAGTTCCATTTTCAGTTTCTTACTGTCTCCGTGAAGAGAGATGGGAGGGTAATAGATGGATAGATAGATGGGGGCAGACAGAAATGGTTACAGTAGCCAGACAGATCTATAGTCAGTTTATTATGTTTGATTTTCAAAGTTAATTGAGTGTTTTGCCTTAAAATTATCTTTTTCTTCCTCTTTCTCTCTTTGCTGTAATTCAAAAGGCAAAGAAAAGTCAATTTTAAAGTTTTCTTTTCAAAGTTGTTCCATGATCTCAGTGATCATTGATTCAAAGCTAGCACGCAGAAGTCAGATGCAACTGGCTTTATTGTGACCCTGAGATGATTGTTTTTTGTGACTGCAGGTGCAAGGTAGCTTATAGTACGTCCCTGAGGGAACTAGCAGTTGCCTTGTATACAGTCTTTCATGGCCCTTAATTTACCATCAGGTCTTTGTGCTCCTCCCAAGCATGATGATGCCTTACTCTTTGTCTACAAAACACTTGCAAGGTAGATATTATTATTCTTACTTTATGCCTGAACGAACTACAGGTGAAGGTATGTAGATGACCTATATCACAAAAAAAGCTAGCAAGGGGCAGAGGAAGAACTCGAATCCTGTGCACTTCAGGTTCTGAGGATTGTGCCACACTCACGGCACCCCTTGGCCATGCTGATCAGATTATAGCTTATGTTGCTTTTGATGTTTTCTGCTCTGCCCACCCCTAGACCACTGTACCAATGCAGTACTTTATGTATAATAAATGTTAATAAAATATCATTTTCTACTACAAGGCACTTCCAATTATCAGGCTAGGAGCAAGGTTAGGGTAAAGGGTTAAGATAGAAGGTGATCTTGGGGATCAAATAGGAGAAGCACTGAGCTAGAAGACCCTATGTGACCTTGAAGTGACCTTATCTAAGTGACAACCCGCTGAAATCTTGTTTGTCTCTTTTTCATAAAGATCTTGAGACTACCTTCCTTACATTCTGCATGAAGCTAATTCTAGGGTCCCAAATCATAAACTGTAAAGCATTGGTTATGGGTAAAGTGTGGTTCCTTGCAACACTAGGGCTCCCGGCTGAGATGTATTCAAAATGGCTTCTTTTCTGGCAACAAAGGCTGTCAGTCTATGAACAGAGAGTTCCCACGCAGTTATTTAACAGTCTTATTTCTGGTCATCTTCCATCCATGTTTCTTTTCCTTCCCTTCTCCCGAATATCTCTGATCCAATAAGGACTCTCAAAAGTGGTATGGGGAACGCTGGCAAGTTACTGCCTGCTTTGGTGTTATGTACCAGGTTACTAACACATAGGTTTGTTCCTATGGTGTTAATGTTTATAATGTAGTCTATGTGTTCTGTGGCTGATACGAATTATTTGGCCGATCGAGTAAAAGCAATCATGTGCCAGAGCTGCATCCTTGCACCATTTACGGCTATGTGGTTTGGATGGAGCAGGAGATTTTTAGGTCTTTTCTGTATTCTCCCTCCTCATCAAAGTATAATGGACTCTCAAAATAGAGATCATTCTAATACTTTTCATAGGAAAATGCTGCTGATCTTTGGGCGGCACCTGTGGCTCGAAGGAGTAGTGCACCAGCCCCATATGCTGGAGGTGGCGGATTCAAACCCAGCCGCAGCCAAAAACTGCAACAAAGAATTAAAAAAAAAAGAAAAAAAAATGCTGTTGATCTTTAATGAGTATCTGATTTGTGTCAACTTAGGGTCTGATGCCCTCCCACATAGAATTTCATTGAATAACTGACCAGGTGAGTTGTATATTACTATTGTTATTTAACAGGTGCAGATACTATTGCTCTGGTTAAATAATGTTCCTGAAATCACCTAGTTTGTAAGTAATTGAGCCAAAATTTGAGTTCAGATTTGTGACGCCAAGCACAAGGGTCTTTTAACTACACTTAGGCTTCTTGGTGTGTACCCAACCACACTGATATACCTCCATGGTGCCATAGCGAGTCATTGCAAGAGTCATGAGTGAGAAACAAGTTTGTAACCAACATGGTACCATTGATTCTGAAATTGGAGGGAATAGAAGAGGGAGAGTCCTGAGAAGAGATGAAAAAATGGAATAGAAAAGACTTAAATAAACATTTGTTTAATTATATAAATTAATTCACATTCCCATAGAAAGAGGTTGGTGCAGAGGCCTGTGTAAATGAAGTTGTATTAGAACACAGCCCTGTTCATTTGTTTCCTATTGTTTCTGGGTACTTTTTCTCCACAGTGGTGGGGTTGAGTAGTGGCCTGCAGTGCTAAAAACATCCTTTGATAGAGTTTGTTGACTCCCGATGTAGAACATTGAAAAACACAGAGGAGTATAAAAGAAAGCAAAAATGACTGACCTAGAAGTAGCTCCTGCAACATTTTGCTATTTTTATTTCAGTTTTCCTTCCTAATCATTAAGTTTTTGGAAGATGTAATTTTAATGGTTGAATTCTATTCCTTTTCTTTTTTGAAACCGAGTTTCACTTTGTTGCCCTCAGTAGGTGCTATGGCATCATAGCTCACAGCAACCTCAAACTCTTGGGCTCAAGTGATCCTCTTGTTTCAGCCTCCTGAGTAGCTGAAACTACAGGTGACCACCACAACACTGGTTATTTTTTAGGGGTGGGGGTCTCATTTGCTCAGGCTGATCTTGAACCTGTGAGCTCAGTCAATCCACCTGCCTCAGCCTCCCAGAAGGCTAGCATTATAGGCGTGAGCCACCACACCTGGCCTGAATTATATTCTTTACCATACTTTAATTATTCCTTTTTCAGACATTCATCTTATTTCTATCTCTTCCTGTCATAAATAATGCTGTACATCTGGGTACATAAATCTTTCTTTTTGTCTCTTTGACATCAGAGTAGTGAGATTAGTTCCAAAGTACTGACATCCTTAGAAGTAGGATTACTGGATTTTATGGTACAAAACTGTTCAAGGGAAGTTACAGCAATTCTCTTTAACTCACCTGCGCAGTGTAAGAGCCAGTGCTTGCCCTAGTACCCCTTCATTAGTGTTGAGGGGTATGATTTTATTTTTGAAATTATTATTATTTACAATATGAAAAATTTCTCCTTTTTATTGTTATATAAAATGTTTGTGTCATAGACTTATTTTCTATTGAGAGTTGAATTTTTCCCTTATTATTTTGATGGGATTTTTATTGACTAATAATATTATAATTTGGTGTTATAAATATATACAACTGGCAAACACTATTTTTCCTCTTAAATTTTCCTCTTAATTTTGTTTGTGATGGTCTTTGAACAGCTGAATTTTTTTTTACTGTAGCGAAAACCTTTGGTTGACTATTTCCTTTTATGATGTCTTCAATTGCTTTTTTTGTGTTCAAAAAAGCTTTCCCAGTTCAGAGATTAGATAAATATTCATTTGCATTTTCTAATTTCTTAATTTAACTTTTTAATCTCTATGAAGTTGATTGTTTATGAAGTACTAAATGAAATTACTTCTTTTTGTTTTCTGAATTACATGCCTTTTCAGCACTGTTTATTAATTTATCTTATTCCTCACTGATTTACGATAATTCCTACATTATAGAAGCTTTTGTATACACTAAGTTCTTTACCACGTTGAATTAAATATTTCAGTGATGCTTGTACTGGCATTACACTGCGTTAGTTGTTGTATGTTTACAGTATGGACTAGTACCTGGTAGTGTAGTCCTTTATTATTATTAATTTTTGTACATACTGTTGAAAAAAATGTAAGTGTTTATTGGGCTATACCAACAAAGTATATAGAATGGGGGTTGTTCAACCAGGATCCATTATCCTAACGTAACTCACCACCTATTTTTGTAAAATAAAGTCTTACTGGAACACAGTAGTACTTATTGGTTATCTATTGGGTCGTTCCCACTGCAGTTGTGATAGAGATGGTGTGGACAACAAAGCCTTAAATATTTGCTATCAGGAAGTTTGGGGACTCCTGATTGAGAAAATTTGGAATAGGAATCCAAGTAGACAGGAAACCAGTGTTACATGGTCTGGAGACACCACAGATTCCAAGAGGGACTTTGGCTATTTGCTGGAGCTTCTTGGGTCTCAGCCTGTACTTCCTGACTGAGGAGGAAGTCAGGATAGAGCCACCTCTCTCGCAGTCTGCCTTGCTGTTAGCTATACTGCTACATTGACAATAAACATTTCTTCCCAGGCTGACTTCTCTCTACAACCCTGGATACTTCTTGTGGGGTGGAGGGTATCAGTACACACCGTTAACCTAAAGGAAACAAACACTGCCAGATAAATCTGCTGCTTGAAAGAAAATCATTTCATTACTGGTGAAGTGGGTGTTTTAGATAATCCACAGGTCAGATGATGTCACTCCTGCTCCTCTCCATTTACCTAGCAGTGCAGCAGTCAGCTGTAAGTCTGGATTAGCTGAGGGCTGAAGGTGTGAAGGTGTGAAGGTGTGAGGTATGAGATCCTGAAAGGCGGCAGTTGGCACTGAGAAGGCTAATTCTTTAAGTGTGTTGGCACTGAGAAGGCTAATTCTTTAAGTGTGTGGGCGTATCTAGAAGGCCCTGCATGGCCCTTCTCTACGGCTGGAATGTATTATATGCTTATGGAATGCTTGAGGGGTATTAAAGTGGGGCTTCTATGGATTTTTAAAAATCAAATTACCATATTTCCACAAGGACAGACCATTTCTTACAGAGAACATTCAAGCCTCTGGTTGTTTATTTTTATGACATGTCTCAGTGGGACACGCTGGCCTTCTCTTTGTCTGGTCTGGAATGAGCTTTTAAGCACTCAGCAGGGTGTGATGAAGGATTGTTGTGGTCAGGGCTCCAGAAGAGGCTGATAGGCCTAAAAAGTTGTTTGAAAAAACAAACAAACAAACCAACCAAAACAATGTGCACATGAGTGTGTGTATGCACACATGAAGAAGAGAAAGAAAATTAGAAAGATTATTAAAAAGTGAAATATATATATTTGCTAGTACAGTCTCAAAATAATGTCAAGAAAAATATATTGGGTACAAGTTGAAGTATAGATAACAATTTTCACAAAAACCAGGAATTAAGAAAGATATTTCTAATATTTTTTTACCATCTCAGCATGGAAGGATGGGGCATAGCTGCTCCAGGCTCAAGATATTCTCTGCCTTCAAACCACACAAAGATTGATTAAATGGGAATGTGTCAACTCCTCTGCTGAAGAGAAAATATCTTGGAGATGGGGAGGCCAAGAGGAAGGGAAGAAGGAATGTAAACCAGGAGAAAAAAAAAAGACCAATAAGAATGGGGAAAAGAATAAAAATGTTGCAGAAACCCGTAATGAGAAATGTGGTTTAATGATGATCGTCCAAATGAGTTAATTTCAGAAGAAGTCACTGGTTGTATCATGCTGAAAAACATACCAAGATAGTCGACTGGGTTGGTTTCTCTACTGTGGGGGTTATCATGAGGGCCGGTGGTATTGAATATCTGTGCTCAATAACTAGCACGTTGCCACTGACTGTTATTACAGTGCATACAGACTCCTCAAAGATCACAGGCCCCGAGAGTTAATAAGAATTCATAGAGGCCAACCTTCCATCCAGTTCAGAAATTTCATCCTGGGACATTACTTGAGAGAAAGGAGTAATTGAATTGTTAGATCTCAAAGGAAGTTTAAACCCTGGAGTAGTAGCTAACATTGTGGGCTATAGGGTAAGAAGGCCTAGATTTGAATCTGTGCTGCACCATGACCTGGGAGGATTCCTTCAGCCCTCTAACCTACACGAGCCTGAGGGTGATAATAGTATTCATCTTTTTGGAACGCAGTGAGGATTTGGTGAAATGATATAAATCACTTAACATAGTGCTCTACAAATGGTAAGTGACACTAAATGTTTAGCTATTATTAATTTATCTTTTGTGTTATATTTTATACAATCTATTGTTTTTTATAGATAAAGAGCAATCTGGAGAAGTAGTTTTTTGCTTTAGTGGTTGATAGCAAGAAGACTTCTTGAATCTAGAGAAATCAAAAGTATTTAATGCCAGGTGCCTCTTAGTTGTTTGGGTAAATTTGGGGTCCTGGCCCCTTTGTCCAACCAAAAGTGCATCACACACAGGGTAAAAGAATATTATTTTGTTAAATATAGCACTTCAGGCTTTGAACTAAAAAAAGGAAGTGAATTACTTTTGGGGAAAAGTGAGGCGAAATAAGAAAGCAATTTTATTTGCTGTAAGAATAATTGTGATTTCTAAAATACTATAAGATGGGTGAAAGGAAGGGAGATTAAATAAGTTTTATCTCTGAAACTCTGAGAACTGGTAATGAGTTAGAAGAAAGGAAATTCTGGTTCTCAGAACCCAAGGTTTTTCACTAATCTATCAGAAGACAGAAGACCTTCAGAAAAAGGAATCTTTAGTGATTATGCCTTGTAAACAAGGGCAAGGTCCATTTTATATACAGAGAATCCCAGGGAAAAGAGCCTACGAGTAAAATAATGAGGGGATACATGTGAACTTTTTTCACTTTTTAAAAATTAAACTTTTTATTTTGAGATAATTGTGTACTCACATGTAGTTATAATAAATACTACAGAGAGGTCCCAAGTATACTTTATCCAGTTTCCTCCATAGTAACTTCTGGCAAAACCGTTGTACAGTATCACAATTAAGTTATTGACACTGATACATTCAAGATACAAAATATTTTCCTCTCTGCTAGAATCCTTTGATAATAGCCAAGACCACTTTCCTCATACTTTACCCCCTACCTAGACCCTAAAAACTACTAATCTGCTCTTCATTTTTATAATTTTGTCATTTCAAGATGTTATATAAATGGGATCATATATTACGCAAGCTTTGAGGTGAGCTTTACTCAGCAAAATACAAGTTTAGCACCATTGGTTGAACTGTTCATCCGTTGAAGGATATCTACGTTGTGTCTACATCTGGCCATTATGAAAAAAGCTGTTATAAAGATGTGTGTACAGATTATTTTTGTGGGTGAACATATATTTTTATTTATCTAGAATGATACTTAATAGTGCAATTGCTGGGTAATTGCATGTTTAGGCTTTTATGTAACAGCCCAAGTGTTTCACTTTCGGCCTTCTGGCAGGTATGTAGTGATGTCTCATTGTGGTTTCAATGTGCAGTTCCCTAATCTCTAAGGATGTTCAACATCTTTTCATGTACTTTGCCATTTGTATATCTTCTTCAGAGAAACGGCTCTTTAGCTTCTCTGATCATTTCCTAAATGAATTCTTTTAAGCTGTTGAGTTTTGAGAACTCTTTTCATAATCTAGTTATTTGTCCTTTGTTAGATACGTCATTTGCAAGTGTGTTCTCCTGTTGTGGAGGTTTTCTTTTCATCCTCTTAGCATGGTCTTTCACAGAACAAGAGCTCATGATTTTTATAAAGACCAATTTATCAAGTTTTCCTTTTACATTTGGTATCAAATCTAAAAGCTCTTCACCAAGGTTTATATCTTGAAGATTTTCTGTGTTTTTTCTAAAAAGTTTATACTTTCCAGTAGACCATCTCATACATACCCACATAAGAGAAAAACTCAAATCAATTCAAGGTAGGGGTGAAGAGAGTAGAGGAGGGAGGGGGATGGGAGTGCTCCCACTTTATGGGCACAAGGTTAGGTAGGGTGTACGGCACACCTCTTAGGGGCAGAACACAATTATAAGAAGGACTTTACCTAGAAGATGCAGACATTGTAACCTAATTCTTTGCACCCTCTAACGTGAAACAATAATAAAAATGTTTATACTTTTACATTTTACTTTTATGTCCATTATCCGCTTTGAGATTTTTTAAATATCAACTTGAGTTGAAATTTGGTTTTTGCCTGAATAGATGGAAGTACAATTGTTCCCACACCCTTTGTTGAAAAGGCTATATTTCCTTTATTGAATTGCTTTTGCACATCTGTCAAAAATCAGTGGAGTGTATTCATGCAAGTCTGTTTGTGGCATCTATTCCGTCTGTTGATCAATCTATCCCTCTGTCAATACCATGTGGTCTTTATTATCATGGCTATACAGTAAGTTTTGAAATCAGGTAGATTGATTTCCTCCTATTTCATCTTTTTCAATATTGCTTTAGGAATTCTAGCTCCTTTTTCTTTCCATATAAATTTTAAAATAATCTTGGCTATATGGACACAAAATCGTTCTGGTGTTTTGATAGAAAGTGTGTTAAATCTGTAGTTAACTTTGGAGAATTGAAACCTTTATTGTGTTGTGTTTTTAATCTATGAACATAGCATTTCTCTTAATTTATTAAGAATTTGATTTTTTTGTATAAGCATTGTATAGTTTTCAGCATGCAAGTCGTGTATTTCTCTCTCTCTCTCTCTCTCTCTGTGTGTGTGTGTGTGTGTGTGTGTGTGTGTGTGTGTCTAATTTTTATAGAGATGGGCTCTTGCTATGTTGCTCAGGCTGGTCTTGCATTCCTGACCTCAAGTCTTCCTCCTGCTTCATGCAACCAAAGTGCTGGGAATGTGTGCATGAGCCACTGCACCTGGCCTATATTTATATTTTTATTTATATATAAGTAAGTAGTTAATTTTTTGGAGCAATTGTAACTGGCATTATAGTTTTGATTTTAGTGTTCACGTGTTTATTGTTAAAACCAAGGAATACAGCTGGCCATTATGTGTTTTTCATGTGTTTTATGACCTAACTGAACTCACAAAGTATTCTAAGGGTGTGTGTGTCTGTGTAAGTGTGTAGATTCCTCTGGCTTTTCTACTTAGAAACTATGTCATTTTTAGATCTCTAAGTGTTCTCCAAACATCTTTCCAAAACGAATGTATTATTTGCATTCCCACCAGCAGTGCAGAAGTGTTCCCTTTTCTCCACATCCACGCCAACATCTCTGGTCTTGGGATTTTGTGATATAGGCTAATCTTACTGGAGTTAGATGATATCTCAAAGTACTTTTGATTTGTATTTCTCT
>CAUYPK010085557.1:0-66135 GCA_963574355.1 Loris lydekkerianus | reverse complement strand
CAGGAGAAGGGCTCTGCACAGAGGCAGGGAGGGCTCCAGAGGGCACACAGCTACCAGAGTCCCTGGTCAGATGGATGAGCTAGTGTGGAGGCTGGGAGGACACAGGAGGGGGGACGCAGAGTTGCATGGCTCCCGCAGTTTGTGGTCAGGGAATGCAGAGCCCCGGTGGGTGTGGGTCACTGGTCGGGGGTCGCTGCACAGCTCTTATGGAGGTCTGGGTGGTGCCAAGCCCAGGAGTTTGAGGTTGCTGTGAGCTGTGACGTCGGGGCACTCTACCCAAGGCAACAGCTCAAGGCTCCAGTGTGCCAAAACCGTCTCACTCTGCCCCTAAGGATTAGGGCTGTGAGGCAGTTCAGTCCCCGCCTTTAAGCTACTCAGTCACTAGGTTACTTTGTCATGCCCATTCCTTGCTCTAGGACCCTGAGGGTAGAGCTTGCCGGAGCAGTTTTTTCACACAATGGCTTTCACTGACCCCAGCTCAGTGGCTCATTTTGGGGCCCCAGACAATGCCCAAAGTTCTCCACACTCTTGCTTAAGCTCTCCCCAAGGCAGCTCAACTGAGTGCCAAGTCCAAGAACACCAAAAAAGTTCACAGGTAAGGCCTTTCCAGTTTGCAGTCTTACTGCTGCTTGTACTCACAGTTGCTGGCGTGATTAGGTCGATCGAACACACGCAGCCACTTGCCAGTTTTCCACTGTTTTTGTCCTCCTCCTGGGGTCCAGAAGTCCCTTGCTGGCTTCCTGTATCTTCAAAGGGATGATCACAGGCAGATCCCACGGGCCAGAGATGTCTGGAGTCTTGTCTCCCCAGACTCGCCGTGCCCAGTTGCATGGAAGCTGTTACTCAGCTGCCATCTTTAATCCCTTAACATAGTTTCAAATAGCTAAAAGGAGGATATTGAACATTCCCAGCACAAAGACATGACAAATGTTTGAGATGATGGATATGCTAATTACTCTGAACTGATCACTCTTAATTATATGCATTGAGATGCTAGAAAGTACAGCCATGAACATGTACATTTATCTGTCAATTAAAAAACAAAATTTAAAAATTAACAAAAAATTAAATGGAGAGCAGGCAGTTTCTGAAGCCAAAAAAAAAAGAAGAAGAAGAAGAAGAAGAAGTGGTTGCATCTAGCCACATGTGTCATCTCTCTTTGACCCTGGGATGAGGGGTGCGGAAGGCTCTCAGATACTGCCCCTGCCTGCCAGGTGCCTTGTATCAGGCGGATTCCACTCAGACACACTTCACCTGTGCCAGAATTTAAATAAGGGAATAGGTGCAATAAAAATAATCAGAGGGAAAGATAAAAGCATTTTCAAGAGAGAGGGGACCCATATAGGTAGGAAGGGGAGGTGTGGTTGTATACCTAGGAATAGGGAGGAAAATGGTTGCTCTTCTCCACACACAAGTGCAGGAATATGTGTTTCTTTAAGGCTCTTCCTCCACCTGTTGGAGATAAAATACGGGTCAAATGAATACAGCATTGTTATGGCAATTATTCCCTGGTGACATGTAGAGAAGATTCTGTTACCTGTAAAAGGCTAGTAAATAGGGATATAAAGTTTTCTACTGCCTCTGCTCTAATAGGACAAGAGGATCATGTTTCTCTCCTCTTCAGCTGATTATTCATCCCCACCCACATCCTCTTCCCCTCCCTCCAACACGTTCTGCTAAATCTCCAAATAATAGCCCTCCTCCCTTACACCAGGCTAAAGGCTGCAGACTCTTCTGGCCAAGTTTCCCCTCTGGTTCCAAAGAGGAAGGAAAAACATATCTGTACTTTCAGAATGAGAGCTTCCAAGAATGTTGGGGTGGAAAAGTTCTGTCATTCAAGGGTGTTTCTATAATCTGGAACACTAAATTTAACAAGTGATGAGGCCGAAGCTGAGAGAATTTCTTCCTTTCCATGGACTTCCACCTGTCAGGAGAGATAGAAGCTACAAAAGCCTGCAGATGTCATACTTTCCTGCAGGTTTTCAATTATATGAAGAACTCCACCTTAGGAATTTCCAAAGTCACTGGGTTCCATGGAATCTTCTCTTTTTTGTTAAAATAAGCAGTGTTTCCTGAGGGTGGCTGGCCAAATGATTCAGCCTAGTGAAAAAGAAAACGCATTGACATGTTAATAAGGAAGACTCTAGTATGTTCCCCAGTGTGTGTTTTTGTTTGGTTTATCGAATTCAGATGTGGCCACATGTGGCAGGTTTCATCTCTGGGTTCTCTACTCTGTTCTGTGTCTCTATTTTTGTGCCAGTACCATGCTGTTTTGATAACTATAGACTTGTAGTATAATCTGAAGTCTGGTAATGTGATTGTTGGGGGGCCTAATGCAGCCACATGCAAACCCTTTCCCCCTCTCCCTCCTCCTAAGACAAAGACACAAAAGGTCGGGCTAGCCCCCATCCCCTTGAAGTTTGTGCCCCAAAGACCCTCACCTGGCAGGCAACCTGTGGAATGTGCTCCCCCACAGCACCATATAACAGTAGTCTCTACCAGCACCACCCCCACCCTACACAGACTCCATCTTGGCACTGCCCAGGCAGGTCTCTGCAGTCTCAGCTCTGGGCACCACCATTTACACTTTTCAGTAATGCCTCCAGATTTGTTTTTATTTCTTAGAATTATGCTGGCTATTCAGATTATTGCTGGTTCCATATGAAACAAAGCACTATTTTTAAAAATTCTTCGAAGTATGACCTTGGTGCTTTCATGGGGATTGCATTAAATCCATAGATCACTTTGGGTAGTATGAATATTTTTACAATGTTGATTCTTTCTAGCCATGAGTGTAGTATGTTCTTCCATACTCTGGAATACCAATTTCCTAGGTGATCTTGAGTCTGGTCATTTTCTTCTCAGTTTCTTCATCTGTCAAAAAGGTATGACAACAAATGTTTTGTAACCCTATTGCTGGATTTCAAGGCCAGCTGCCTGTCTTCTAAAATGTTGGGATTTCAGGTAGCTGCCTGGGTCCTCAGTTCTTGGAATGATCTTGTTCAAAAAATGATCAGACCTGGGGGCCAGGCACCATGGCTCACGTCTGTAATCCTAACACTCTGGGAGGCTGAGCTGGGTGGATTGCTTGAAGTCAGAGTTCAAGACCAGCCTGAGCAAGAGTGAGACCCCTTTTCTAAAAATTAGCCAGGCATTGTGGTGGGTGCGTATAGTCCCAGCTTGGGAGACTTGGGAGGCAAGTCTTGCTTGTGCCTAAGAATTTGAGATTGCTGTGAGCTATGCCTTAACCCTCTACCAGGGGTAAGAAAGTAAGACTCTCTTTTTTTTTTTTGCAGTTTTTGGCAGGGGCTGGGTTTGAACCCTCCACCTCCAGTATATGGGGCCGTTGCCGGTGCCCTACTCCTTTGAGTCACAGGTGCTGCCCTTCAGCAGATCATTTTTGAGTGTCTACTCTGAGCCAGGCACAAGATAGACATTGGGTTGATAGACAACAGGGCCTGTTAACTCTTCTTGGTTTTCAGAGTCTCTCAACAAAGACAGGAATAAAGTTACCTCTTGAGCAACATGGGGTGTGCCTGCCTTTCCTGCCTCCCCTTCTACCTCAGCCACCACTTTAGCCTCTGCCATCTTTGATACAGCAGAACTAACCCCTCTCATCCTTCTCCTCCACCTACTCAATGCTAAGATGATGAGAACGAAGACCTTTATGATGATCCACTTGCACTTAATGAATGGCAAACATATTTTCTTATATGATTTTCTTAATAACATTTTCTTTCCTGTAGCATACTTCCTGGTAAGAATACATATAACATACAAAATATGAGTTAATCAACTTGTTTATGTTATCGGTAAGGCTTCCAGTGAACAGTAGGCTATCGATAGGTAAGTTTTCAGGGAGTCAAAAGTTATGTGTGGATTTTTAACTGCTTGGGGGTCAGTGCCCCTAGCATTGGCGTTGTTCAAGGGTCAACTGTGATTATCCAAATTTGAATTATTCAGCACAATTTTAAGTGCTCAGGAAAAGAGGTACAGAGTTGAGATATAACAGAAACCTGAACCTGGGCAAATAGAAATAACCTTCTCAAAGATAAAGCACTTCAACCAGAAAAAATATTGTATACAGACTATAAAGAGGGCTGGAGCAACAGAAAGGTCAGTGTGGTTGAAGCATGAACAGCTAAAGTGTGATAGAGCCAGGACAGCAAAGGGCCAAGATCAACTACAGTGAGTAGCAAGATGAGGATTCAAACACTGAGCTGCCTCATCCCAATGTGTTTAATTAGCACCTCACTAACTCTTCTTCAGAATCACGTTATAGTTTTGTCCTTACAATGTGCCACGTGATGCACTTTATTACACATTTGCATTTGTCACAACTCTATGAGGTAGGTACATGTACAGGAGATTCCCATTGTGTAGAGGAAATGACTAAGGCACAGGGAGCCAAGAAGTAGCAGAGGCAAAATCAGAACCAAAGCTGTTGATTCCAGAAGCCGCACTCTTAACCACTCACTTCACCATCTAGTTGATCACATGATTAATGGGCAGCAGCCCCAGTACTCACAATTAGATTTGGGTTCAGCAGAAGCTCTTCACCATGTTTCTACATGACCATTCTCACTTTGAATTAGAAATAGGCCTAGAGAGAACTGGTTGTCAAATTGCACTATCCTTGAGCAAGACCCCTAAAGATCGCACACTTCCAGACGGTACTTGGTACAGATAAATGAGGGATTTTCAGGTTGCATCCTGGATCTCACCTGATATGAAACAGCTTTGTGGGAAAGAAAAATATGCTGTTGAGGAAATTCTTTCAAAGCTCAATCTTTTCCTTCCTCATTCCTGACAAATTGCATTAATGCACAGCCTATTACCTAACAGGGTTGTGGTCTGATTTCCTTCGCTCTAACCTTTTATGGAAAAGCAGTAAAGATGGGGACAGCCCACATAACATATGTTTGACTGTTTCTGGAGAAATTCCCACCACCACATCCTTGTTCTCTTTGGTTTACTGAGTTTACGTTTGTTTCAGGCACATACCCTTATTGCAATCTGCAAAAGTTGCTTAAGATAAAGCATTTGCTAGAGACTGCAAGAGATTGGAAACAATGGTTGAGTCTTGAAAAAAGGGTTACTCATGTAATTGTCTTCTACAAAAATGAGTTAGAGAAGCAAAAAAAAAAAAAAAAAAAAAAAATTGGTTTCAATTCTAAATACACTTAATTTCCAAAAGAAACAGATGAGTAATTGTATCAATGTCCCACATACCACAGAACAACAGGCAACAGGTAAAAATGTAGAACTATACTTTTTTGCAAATAAACTTTTTTTTTTTTGGCCGGGGCTGGGTTTGAACCCACCACCTCCAGCATATGGGGCTGGCGCCCTACTCCTTTGAGCCACAGGCGCCACCCTGCAAATAATCTTTATAAAGCAAGCACTGGGCCTATAAAAGCCCTACTATGCCAATGTTTCCCTTTCTTCCCCTCCTTAAGCCCTCTCTCCCACCAAGATCTCTAAAGGCACCTGGTTAGAAATGTACATCTTAATATTGTCCACAGAGAAAATGTCTCCCAAGAGCAGTCAGGATTGGGTTCAGCTGAAGGTGGTTAAAAATTCAAAATAGACCAGGTGCAGTGGTTCACACCTATAATCCCTGCATTTTGGGGAGGCCAAGGCAGGAGGATTACTTGAGCCTGGGAGTTTGAGGTTGTACTGAGCTATGATGATGATGCCACTGCACTCTAGCCAGGTGATAGAGTAAGATTCTACCATTTTATTGTAAGTACATCTGCACTTAAATGTTTATAGCAACTCGATTCACTACACAAAGTTGTGGAAACAACATAAGTGCCCATCAACCCATGGATGGATTAATGAACTATGATGCACACACACCATGGAATACTATTCAGCCATAAAAATATGGAGATTTTACATGGACTTACCTGGATGGAGTTAAAGAACATTCCCCTTAGCAAAGTATCTCAAGAACAGAAAAGCAATCACCCCATGTACTGTACTCAATACTAATTTGAAACTAGTAAATGAACAACTACAGGCCCATGTAAGAGAAAAACACAATAAAATTCAAGAAAGGAGGAGGGAGAAAGGAGGTAAGGAAGCTCAGTAAGCTCCCACCCGATGGGCACAATGGAGGGTCTATGGCTCACCTCCTGGGTGAAGGACTCAACAGTAACTCTGACATTACCTAACAAATGCAAACAATGTAACCTAATAGGATGTACCCTTACATGAATCCAAAATAAAATAAAATAAAAATAGCTTTAACTGAATGAAAATGTGTATACTCTCTCATGTGAATGTAGGTGATCCAGGCTGGCATGATGGATCCACCATGATCAGGGCATCCAGTGGGTCCTATCATGATGTTTTAGCCTCCTCCACACATAAAAGGATCCACCACCAGCCAACCATCACATCTGCATTCCTGCATTGTAGGCAGTAGAATAATAATTTTAAAAAAAGAAATAGGTTAAGTCATATTATCCCCCCTCAGTGACACTTCCTAAGCATTGTACACAGTCTTTGGTTCTTTTACTGAGACAACCTGAGAGACAATAGATATTGTAGATATTGGAGAACAATTATATCTTCCCTTTGGTCATCCATGTGTCTTTGGGAAGACTTACTTTCCTGATTTAAAAATACACTTAACCGCCCCCCACCCACCCACCCAGATAAATAATCCCAAAGTTCCATCAGATTCATGCATCTGATTCTAAATCAGGATTTTTGGGCAGTTTTTAGTGCTTCTCACCAGATCTGAGCATGATGGCTCATTTCCTCGGGGCCTACAAAACATGGAACTTATCTGCCACACACACTTGAGAGTGCAATAGCAATAGGATAAACAATACCAAAAAAAACCACTCACAAAAAATATATATATAATAAGAGTCACATAGTAGTCGTGTGTTCCTAAACACAGCAAGTCTCACTGGGCAGGAAGAAAAAAGGAACATATCCAGTTTTCTGGTAGATTGTCATTCTGCTCATTGGAAAGGACTTCTTGTTCACTATCATTTGTGGACCCTGGCTCTCCCTCCTAGGAAATGTTTCTTTGTTCATAATACTCCCAAATGGGTGTGCCCTTATCAAAGACTCCACAGCTTTCATAGCATTCCTGTTAGTGCAGAAGGTGGGATCACCTCAGGGGTCAAATGGTCAAAACTCTTTGGTAGGCTAGTCTGGTGGTCTCTTTGGCAATACAAAATTCCATGGCATCCAGCTTATTTGAATCAATTCTGCTCATAATACAACCACAAAGATTTTGTCTAAACATTGTTTTTATGCCTAATACCTTCACTCTTCTAATTTACTTCTATGCCCTACCAAATCCTCCCTCTCAGCTTAAAACCCTTCTCTTATGTTGCTCCAGCTGTTTTCAACAGAGCATTTCCACATTATGGTCCAAGATGGCTTGTCTAGTTTAAGCTATCATATTTGGGTTCTTCTGGCAAGAAGGAGGAAAGAGGCAGGAAAAGGGCTGCCCTCCTAAAAGGCAAACCCTGGGAGCTGAACACACTCTGTTCACATCCATTGACCGGAGATTGGTCACTGGAACAGACACAGCTGTAAGGAAGGCCAAGGAAATGTACTTTTTCTTCCTGGTGGCCATGACCTAGCCAGCATTCAGAAACTTCATTATAGAGGAAGAAGGAGAACAAGAGCATTCAGGGATAGTTAACAATCCTACTATATTTATGTGTCTTTTTAAATGGGTTTAGGGCAATGAACAATTACTATGAAGAGTGAAATGTATATCACAGCCAAAAAGGAATACAAAGAATGCAGGCAACACTCTGAAAGCAAAGCTGCTCCCCTTGTTGGTGTACTTCAGGCACAGAATCATAACAGAACCCAGAACTGAGGTTTTCCAGTCAATCTATAAGGAAGCCTGCCATGTGACAAGGACCAGGTATGCAAAGGTCTTGCTGAGCATCTGTCTAATTTATACTGAAAAAGATTCTAAAAATTGAAATTTTATACCATCTACTGAAAGAACATTGAGAATGCCTAATCCCATGCAATTGATAGAATACATCCAGTTTTTCAGACAGTTGGCATTAGCGCTGTATATATTTACACATCGATTGAGAAATAATCTACACTATGATTCTCATGTAACTTCTAATTTATCTTCACAGGGAAATTGGGTCACCTTCGGTCAAGTGGAGCTAAAAAAATACCCCTTGCAGAGCCTTCCATTTTGTTCTGTGATTTTGCTTCTGTGGTCATAAAGGCAATTTCCTCACATTGGCTTGGAAACTGATTGCAAGGGGAGAATTCTCAGTGTCGCCTCCTGAAAGAACTAAATGTCCATGCCTTACAGTAGCTGCATCACCTGTGGTTCTAGTGTTTGCTTTCCTTCAGCAAGGACATGTGGCCGTCTGAGGGTTTTGTTGGTGACCCCTCTGTGCCTGTTCTCTGGTGGCTCTGACAAATAATGTCTGTCCAACTTACTCAGGGCACATCGGTCACTGAGTCTGAGGTACTTCCTCTCCTGCAATACTGACTCTTTCCTCTGCTGCAGACACTTAAGTGGGAGTGAAGTGGACAGAGACTTCTTCTTTTACTTGGCCACAGACACAGGACTTGAGAAAGGGCCCCACTGGGAGGGACATGGGCTGGTCTTACCATGACACAAATGTGCTATCATACTCCAGTGGAACTTTTACATCCCCTCAAGCCCAAACTCCCATGAAAACTAGTACGTGAAAAAGTAAAGGCATGGACTTAATTTGGTTTTCTGCAGCAATTTGCGCTTTTTTTAAAATTTTTTTTTATTTTTATTTTTTGTAAGACCTGAGGTTGATTTCCAATTATTAGCCCTTGAGCATCTGAGAAATGCTCATTCTGAGGAAGTGCAATTACTATTTTCAAGTCACTTTCTGGAGTGGAATCGATTTCTTGCACCAGGGGTAAAGGTCAGATAATTAAGTTTTTTAAATCATCCTAGTAAAAGTGCCTTATTGTCGAATATCACTATGATCACTTTCAAAGTACTCCCCTTGGGAAGCTATGTAGTGTTACCAGTTCCTAGTCCACCCTTCAAAGCAAATTTGGATATCCTTCTGCAATGGCTATCAGAGCTGTTGTTGTACAAAGTCAGACAATTAAGTTTGCAAACTCATCCTGGAAAAAGTGCTTTGAAGGGAGGATGAGACACTGGCATTGGTGCATAGCTTCCCAAGGGGAGTAGTGATATTCAGCAATGACACATAAATCATAAATTTGGCACTTTTTCTGGGATAAGATTGCAAACTTAATTGTCCAGTTTTATGTATGAAGAATTGTTAGACTAGAGTGCTTCGTTGTTTGGACTTTTGTCTCCCAAAACTTCATGTTGAAGTTTGAACCCAGTATTGGAGGTGGGGCCTAATGAGAGGTGTTTGAGTGATGGGGGCAGATCCTTCATGAACAGATTAATGCCCTCCCTGGCAGGGATGGGGGTCAGGGAGTTCAGGTTGAGTGAGTTCCTGCTCTAGTAGTTCTCAGGAGAGCTGGTTGTTAAAAAAAAAAAAAAAATCCTGGCACCGCCCCTCTCTATCCTGTTTCCTCTCTTGCTGTGTAATCTCTGCACACACCAGCTCACCTTTGCCTTCTGCCATGAGTACAAACAGCCTGAAGCCCTCAGCAGTTGCAGGAACTGGTGCCACGCTTCTAGTACAGCCTGCAGAACTATGAACCAAGTAAACCTCTTTTCTATATGAATTGCCCAGCTCAGTACTCCTTATAACAACACTAAACAAACTAAGATACATCCCATAGGTTAATGGTGTCTATATATTAGTCCCAGACATCACATGGCCCCAGTCTGGAAACCCCTGTCATGTAACAGACATTATAAGGAAAGACACTAGAAGTTCTCGTCCTGCATTCCAGATGAAATTCAGAATCTCTTCTTTCCTGAACATCACTCGCAGATTCTGAAACACAGCAGTATGCCTTCCTGTGCAAGTACCTGTGTATTTATCAAAATTGTTTACAGTTTTGTAAGACATTTTAGTCTCCTCTTCTGGCCTGGCCTTCACTTTCTTAAGATTATCTCCTACCTGAAAAATCTCTTTATACTCTTTAAAGGTAAAAGTTTTTCTAGTGAGATAAGTGAGGATAATGTGATTCAAACATTGTTCCAGTTAAGAAATACTGGTCTAATTAATTAGAAACGTACCTGGAATGCCATTTGAACTTACTCAAGATGGAAGTTTTATAATGAAGCATTGTAAATGTAGTCAGATTCTTTTTCTAATTTCATTCTCCATATCAAATGTTTTAGGAAAAATACGTTTATATACAAAGCCCTACTTTTAAGGTAAAAATCTATTTATTATTAAATGTTTGACATTGAAAGTACTCATTAACTGGAAGACATTATAAAATATACAAATTTATTCTATTATTGACTGGAAAAATCTACCAAGTGAGAAGATTTTTTTTTTTTTACTTGCAATCAAGGAATAAGTTTTATTTCCATGAAATCAAACAGGGTTGGATTTTTTTGTTTGTTTGTTTTGTTTTGTTTTTGTTTTTTACTATTCAGTGTAAAATTCACAAAGAAAAAATTTGATTTCCTAAAACATAGAATATGTTTTACAAAGACGGATACACCATTATATTTATGAAATCCTATATTCAAGAAAAACAAAGAGAAGAAACAACCTTGTAAAAGTCTGCTTATAAAGCCAGTGTTAAGAATAGCTCAGTTATGGGGCAGCACCTGTGGCTCAAAGGAGGGAGGCACTGGCCCCATATACGGGAGGTGACAGGTTCAAACCCAGCCCTGGCCAAAATCAGAAAAAAACAAACAAACAACAACAACAAAAAAGAATAGCTTAGTTATGACATACGATCTGTGTCCTAGAGAAGTCACAATGTCTACAAAAAAGCCTGTGCTGTAACAGTGTTGTATGCCTACACTGTACAATAGCATAGCCACTAGCCAGGGTTATATCCTACCTGGAAAATCTATTCATATTCTTCGAGGATAAATGGTTTTATACTGAGATAAAATTAAACATTTGTCAACAAAAAAAGAGCTAACAATCCCATGTATCACTGGGCAAGACATATGAACAGAAACTTCTCTGAGGAAAACAGATGAATGGCTAACAAATGTATGAAAGAATACTTTTTGTCCCTCATCATCAGAGAAATGCAAATCAAAACCATCCTGAGTTATCACCTAACTCCCAAAAGATTAGCCCACAAAGTCCCAAAGCTGCAGATGCTGGCATCGATGTGGAGAGAAGGGAACATTCTTACATTATTGGTGGGACTGCAAAATAATACAGCCTCTCTGGAAGGAAGCCTGGAGAATCCTCAAAGAACTCAAATTAGATCTTTCATTTGACCCTGCAATTCCACTACTAGGCATCTACCCAGAAGAAAAAAGAAAAATCATTTTATCATAAGGACATTTGCACTAAATTGTTTATCACTGCTCAATTTACAATCACCAAGACATGGAAACAACCTATATACCCATCAACTCAAGAATGGATTAACAAATTGTGGTATACGCATACCATGAAATAGTATTCAGACATAAAGAAGATAGTAACTTAACATCTTTTGTAATATCCAGGATGGAGTTGAAACACGTTCTGCTTAGTTAAGTGTCACAAGAATGGAAAAGCATTATCCAATGTGCTCAATACTCATATAAAGCTAATAGATGATCTAATACATGCCCACATAGGAGAAAAACTCATTTCAACTCATGCTAGGGGGATGGCTAACAAGGGATGAGAAGAAGGAGGAGGGGTGGGGTGCTCTCACTGAACGGGCAGGAGGTGAGGGTGTTTGGCACACCTTTTGTGTGTAGGACATAACCACAAGAGAGACTCTGCCTACCAAAATCAAATATTTTGACCTGGCTGTTTGTATACTCACATTAACTTGAAATAAATTTACTTTTCAGTTAAAAAGAATTAAACACCTGGTCCATCCTTCTTACTACTAGCCACACTTCAAATAGTCAATAGCCACCTCTGGCTATTGCAGAGCACAAATAACATTTTCCACGTTGCAGAAAGATCTAGAGTCTATCCGAGCACAGATAGTCTATTAAAAGAATGGCTCAGAAAATAGACATCTTGAGTTAAGAAATTGAAAGTGGAAAAGTAAAAAAAAAGAAGAAGAAGAAGAAATTGTGAGTGAGAGCACAGGAAGGAAGTAGAAAGGGAGAGGCTTTGAAAAGAGAAGGCCCTGTCTTGGCGCCGCATATGAACCAATTGAGGGGAGACAATCCATAGCAGTGCTTCCTCTTTTTATAGTATTTTAAAATACTTTTTGTGTTTCTTTTTTGGTGTCTGGAAAGCTTCTAGGGAGTCATGAACTCTATAGACGTCTCTCCTTTGGAAAACAGACACATATATCCCCCTAAGTCATTGTCCTTGGAGAATGTTCTTGAGCTTCACTGTGTGCGAGTCATCCTGTTACCAGAATTAGCAGCAGATTCAGTTGAGAATAGGAAGGAAGCATGGGCAGGACAAACTTTCTTTGGAAATAGAGAACGCTGAAGTTCTTGCCTCATATTTTCCATATAGTTGAATTGTACATTATTTTACAACCATCTACCTCTAAATTAAGTCCAACCTCCTAGTGTACAAATGAAATAAGGAGACCCAGAGACAAATAAGTGACTTACCTAAAGGTACTGACAAGTCACTGGGACATAACCAAGTACAAGGTCTTGTTTCCAATATAATTTTACCCAAATGACTATTATTTACTTATTTGATACTAGTCAAACAGATATTTTAACTCTGCCCTTAAACAATGTATATGATAAAATAATTACTTTCCAAATAATATAAAATACATGTTTCAAGAAAGCACTATAATGGTCCAAGTGAGTATTTATCAAATATCTCTTCCTAGTTTTATTTCTTCATGAAAAATTTAGAATCTGATTGCTTGTTCTCTGGCCCATACTCCAAAGCCAAAATGAATCCCTAACCTTTGGCTATCTCGGCAGGTGTATGGGCACCAGGAAAACCACCTGGTCAGTGTAACCTGTGAGAACAGGTTGCCTCTAGCACTTGAGTGAATTCCAGGTAGGACTCTACTGGCTCAAGTTTGGTTTGCAACCCAGAGCCAACTCCCCTCCCACCCCCCGCAGAATAGCCTGAAGTGGATCTTGGTCCTGGTCTTGGCCTTGGGGGTCAGCAGAGCTGTAGTTAAGAGCGGGATCTTGTTTCAGAAAGACTTGACTTCTGATCTGAGCTCTACCACTTACATGTGATGAGACGACGAGGTGACCGCAGACTCGGTTTCCTTGCTTAAAAGTTGAAGTAATAAGAAACACTCCCCTGTGGTAAGAAAGGATGAAATCAGATGCCTATTACACATGACTAGAATAGTATATTAGTGTCAGCAACATGGGACCTAAAGGAGTGCCATTGTTAACCAATCTGAGAACCTACAGAAGCAGCAGAAACACTTTCGGCGTTCTGGTCCCCCCTGGGAGTCAGTCTTCAAATCCCGGCTTCTCTGACACCAGCAACACCAGCTGAGGGAGCATTTCAAGTTTCAGCTCTGAAATTTTGCCACTTTAATAAATGCATCAGACCACAAGGTGGTGCTTTATTCTAAAGTTTGATATTAGAAGGCTTTTCAACCACACACACAAAAAAAAATGACTAGCAAAGCACATTCAGCATCATTACCAAGCATCAACTTCCTAACCCTGAAACACACATCTGCGTGGACTCCTGCCCTTGGTCACAGAGAACCCAGAAGCGTGAGCCACAAAAGGGACATCCCATGTAAGAGAGGGCTGGGGAGATCCCCAGCCAAGCTGAAGCCTTTATTTGGTTCCTTTTCCTAGAGCATGAAGCAAACTCCTGTCAAACCTCCCCTCATGCGGTGTGGTTTCCCCCGCCCTGTGTGTTACCCAGGCTCCCACTGAGCAACAGTTCAGGCAGGAGGGAAAGAGGAAGCAGGGCATCCTTGTGCAGTCAGTCCTGAGGTGGTGAGAAGTCCACATCTTCCTTGCAGGGCAGTGATGGTGCCTCTGGCCGTGACTACAGATCATGGGGCTCTGCGTGGAAAGCAGACGCCCATCCCTCTTAGTTTCAACACGCCATCATGATGCCCCTGGGTTTCACTGAGATGGCATCACCAACAGCTGTCTCACCCATGGAGTTAGCACTGTATAATAACACCAATGTCTTAAATGAGTGCAGCAGCCCAGACCACCCAAAGGACTTTGTGAGCAATCTGCAGCCATTATTGAGAGGCAACGTAGAATGATGAGCCCTGAGTTCATGTTCTGGTTTAGTCACTACCTGGCTTTGTGACCTTGGGCAATTCCATGAATTCTGTTCATCTATAGACCAGTCGAGAAAGAAGGTAGGTAGACCAGATGATTTTGAAGGTCTTCTTTAATACTAGCATTCTGTAAGTCCATCTTATTTTTCCCTCAGGAGAGATTCTACATCCGTGAAAGTCTGGGCTACTTTACCTGCTCAGGAGAGTTTTAGCGAAACCCTTGATAAAAACAAGCAAAGATGGTGGAGGTCAGAGAAAGGCAGAACAAGAACAGATCTGGGAAGGAGAACGAGGGAGAGAACTGGTCAGATCCTGTAACTTGGGATGAAGGCAAGTGAGAGGCTTTTCCTGGGAAATAGCCCTTGTGAAGGGAAAAAGAAAAAGGCCTTCCCAAGACTGTCAGGTTTCTTTGGATCCAACCAAAGGATTAGCTCTCAGATTGTTTTCTAGCTGATCCTCTGAAAACAGCTTTCTGAAGGCTTGTGCAGACTTCCCTTCACCAAATTCTTTGACCTTTTAATCCTTCTGAAAGTGACCTGCCCCCTCTTTCTACTAATAAGAACGGAGAAAAGAAAAAGAAAGTCTGTTGGTAATCTTTCCAGGAAAGTTGCCTTATTTTCTCTCTGCTATAAAGGCAGTATCCACCAACCTTTCATTATAAAGTAATCTAAAAGCATATGCAGGAATCACGACAGCTACAGTTAAAAAACTATACCATTAATTCATAGCTTGCAGCATTTCCCTTTAGTTTATGAGTATTTGAGTGAAAGAATCAATTAGGATCAACTTCATTTGAATAGATGCAATTTTGTTTTAAGTAAGAAATGTATACTTTTTTTTTCTTCTGATAATGAAAGCACTAATGCTTGGGGGAAGGAAGAGAAGATGAGAGATTAGCTTAACAGTGTCAGGCTAATTGACTTAAGAGAAAATCTGAGACAAGATCATACATTCCACACAATACTGGATTTGGAAGTACACCACATCTGTCTTCTTAAAAGGATCTGACTCAACTTCTTCAAATTTTATGGGTATTCTATTCTGGCTATATCATTTGGGAATCATATGACCCTTATTTATTTGATACTTGGCATTTTATTGTCCAGTGAAAAAAATAAACTTAATAACTAAAAATATGAACAGACTTCCCATATAGTGATCTAGTTGTTAATGAATACATGTATTGGTGAAGACTGTGATCATCTTATGTCCTTACAGTTTGCTTTTTTTTTTTTGCAGTTTTTGGTGGGGGCTGGGTTTGAACCTGCCACCTCTGGCATATGGGGCCGGCACCCTACCCCTTTGAGCCACAGGCGCCACTCTGCATGATTTTTTTTTTTTTTTATTAAATCATAGCTATGTACATTGGTATGATCATGGTGCATGATTATTCTAAGAGGAAATTCTGACAGTAGTGTTTGCCTCCCTTGGGAAATCACAATTAGGAGACTTAAATCCACATCCATCACTAAACACATAAAATTGATACAAGAGATGAAAGCTTATAAAGAAGGATTACCATTTATGTGTAACTTGAGTGATAGCTCTGAAAACCGAAGGAATAAATGAGGCAAGAATATTTTTCCAAGGAGTCAGAATTACAATGTTTTAAATTTCACCCTTTTCCCTTTCCTTCATAAAATAAATTTATAGCTTTAACCTACAACTCTGCAGATAACCACATGTTTTCTTTTGAAATGATTGTCTAATAAGCTGCTGAATACAGTAGGACCTCAGTAAGCTGACTACCCAAGGGACCATAAAAAACTGATCAATGTACGGAGATGGCCAACCTAAGGAATTTCCATACATGTGGAGCATGTCCAGTCTATGGAAATCAGGTCAATTTAAAGAGGTGGTCAATATACAGAGGTGGTCAACTATGGTGGGGTTCTACTGTATCTCCATTTTGCTTCTATTCAAAGTATAATCCCAGAAGAATCCAGATGTTAAATTAAAACTTAGTTTTAGTAGAAGAGAAAAATAACGTTTAACAGTCAAACATGAACAGCAAATGCCCAGGGGAACAACAATAAAACTACCTTGAATGGATTTCCCACACATGACATTCCTTTTCCATTGATTTTCAAATTCATTTCATTCCTTTAAATCAGTGCTTTTATCTTTTTCTGTTAAGTATGGATTTGACTTCCATCAAATTTGGGGGTCATTGGTCTTCCAATTAAAATGCAGGCGAAGAATGTGGTTCCCGTGAGGCCTGGAGGGTCAGTGGTGTTCCTTCACCCACCCAGGGCAGGAAGTCAGTGCGGACAGAAGGGCCAGGGCAGGGTGGTCGAAGTTCACAGCTAATTCTGGGCTGTTTAATCTTGTTGCTATCTGCCTGTTTCTTACCAAAATAGAATTACACTTAACATGGTAACAAGGCTCACATATTATGGTAAGTTATTTTTCATAGGAAGAAAGCTGCAGACAGACTGCTGAAGACACAAGGAATTATATTTCTTTACCATAGGCCAATTAACTACTGTTTTGGCTCTATGCCTTGGGCAAATCATTTTCAAAAATCTCCTGAGGCTCCAAGCATCTTTCACCCTTTCTGTCTACCATTTGCAATAGACCCAATGACTTGACAACGAGGAACAGATGCAGGCAGTTTGCATTCATTATACATGGGTTCCATATTTGCCAGCTCATCAACTTGCTTAAATTTATCTGTAACCCCCAAATCAATGTTTGTGGCACTTACAGTGATGAAAAGCTACAGCTACCAATACACACGTTCTCAGCTAAGGTTGCTTTCTTTCAGTTCTCAAACTGCAAATAAGTGTTCTTACTGTGTTCTTCACATTTTTGTTCTTGTGCTTTTTGTTGGTGATTTCACTGTTTAAAAATGTCCTCCAAAGCTAGGCATGGTGACTCACTCCTGTAATCCTACCACTCTGGGAGGTCAAGGTGGGAGGATCACTGAAACTCAGGAGGTCAAGACCAGCCTGAGCAAGACTGGGACCCTGTCTCTAGTAAAAACAGAAAAACTAGCTGACATTGTGGTGGGCACCTGTAATCCCAGCTACTCAGGAGGCTGAGGCAAGAGGATCACTTGAGCCCAAGAGTTTGAGGTTGCTGTTAGCTATGATGATGGCATTGAGCTCTAGCATGGGCAACAGAATGAGACTCTTTCCAAAAAAGAATAAAAATAAAAATAGAAAATAAAATAAAATGCCCCCCCCCCCAAGCATAGTGCTAAAGTCCTGTCTTGTGTCTGTAAGTGCACGAAGGCTGTGATGAGCTTTAAAAAGAAAATACAAAAAACACACGCACACACAAAGAAAATAAATGTATTAGATAAGCTTTATTCAGGCACGAATTATAGTGCTGTTGGCCTTGAATTCAGTGTTAATGAATCAATAATATACAGGGTGGGCATAAAGTTGGTGTGCAATTTACTATGTTAAACTATTTTAAATTCACAAGAACTTAATATCCATCCCGTATATTACCTAAGTGTCATTCAAAAGAAACACACATAAAACAAGGTTATGTATTGATCGGTTGATGAAAATATTTCAACCAGAGGCTCACAGGAACCTCACCCTGTATTTCCCTGAGGAGCAATGTAGTTCAGTATTCACTAATTCAATGTTCATGGAGACTCTATAGAATTGTGGCCCCCAACCCCAGAACCATCAACCAGCCCTGGAAGGAACCAGGCCTCACAGCAGGACATGAGTGGCCAGTTAGGTGAGCGAGAGACGCTTCATCTGTATTTATACCTTCTCCATCATTCACATCACCATCTGAGCTCTGCCTCCTGTCAGATCAACTGTGGCATTAAATTCTCCTGGGAATTTAATCATGTGGGAGCCCCATTGTAAACGCTTATGTGAGGGATCCAGGTTGTGTGCTCCTTATGGGCATCTAATGACTGATGATCTGAAATGGTGCTCAGGTGGTGAAGCCAGGCCCAGGGAGCAGATGCAAATACAGGTTGTCGTTAGCAAAGAGGTTTGACTGCATACAGACCACAATAAATCAATTGTTTGCAGACTCATATCAAAACAACCCTCGATCCCCCCAACCCCCACCAAAGGTAGAAAAATTATCTTCCATGAAACTGGTTCCTGGTGCCAAAAATGTTGGGGTCCGCTGCTACAGAATGTAACTAAACAAGAATAACAAGAGTAATGAGAAGCTCGTGAACGGCAGGAATCAACGGTAACTACCATTTGGGAGGCATTCTGTTTCTCAAAATGCAGCCTTTGCTTCTTTTTTTTTTAAGAAAAGAAGATAATTCAGAGAAGAGAAATAAATGTTTTCATAAAGACAGAAAATAAATTGTAGGATGAAGAGCAAAAGGCATTGGGACGTATAGAGTTTGGAGAACAGAAATGTTTAAGAGTCTTTCTGATCTCCGTTTTTACTGAGGCTCAAATAAAGGGGAGATAGTCTTCCCTTAAAGCACGTAAAGTTGTGTTTGAACTCAGGGGAACATCTGCTAGGTGAGGGTAAATGAAATCTGGAAATATGGAGTTTCCACCCTTACAGAGATAGCTGGCAGGAATTTGCAAATTTGCTAACCTGAACTGGAGTGTTCCAGAACAGACACTCAGATGGGGCTTTCACAGCCCTGGGACCCTAAGAATGGCACCATCTGCAAAGGGGCCCTGCTATATTGAGAGAATATTAGAATTATAATTCTATAATTATAGAATGGTTTTCCCCAGGAAAGAATTAACTAGCATCAATAAGCCCATATAGGGATGACGGCTGAGCCACTGGTGATGTTCTGACCAATGTCAGAATGACTTTCCATTTCCTGGAAAGTAAGGTTTGTTGGGTTTTATTTCGTGAGTGTGAAATACTCCTTATTTCAGAGGAGTTTGTGTGTGTGTGTGCGTGTGACAGTAGGCATCTGTCTTTTTATAGCCATGTTCAATTTTATGTAAAGACGTATCACCCAGCATTTTGTTCTTTTCTGAGTAGTGCAAGAGTGTGGGACTTGGAATGCCCTAGATCACTCCCGTGGTCTCGGTCTCGGATGAGTTACTTAACCTCCCTGTCTTCAGTTTCCCTGCCTGGAAAATAGATTACCATGTCTACAGGCAATCTGCAGGATTGTTTAAAAGATTCCCTCTCTAGTTCAAGCTGCATTTATGGTCTCCCCACCTCTGACTCATCCCCCTGCCCATTCTCTCACCGGTAAACTGTGAATAATGCCAGGGCAGGTGTGCTGTCTCTTTTCCACACTGTCTGTATCCCCAGAGTGGCATCTGCTGGTGTGCCTCTCCCATAAGCAGGAGCTCAAGAATGCCTGTTGGATAAACCTCTGTTAGAAAGTCACTGTCAGGTTAAAAGTCTTCAAAAGTGCATCATTCATCACCCACGGAGTAAAGTTCAAATTCCTTAAGTGTCATAAAAGCTGCTTGTGAGTCAGCTCTGCTTCCCAAGATCTAGCTAGGCCCCTCCCCTCTCTTCTGTCTCCCAAGGCGTCTGGGCTCCCCTGTGTAGGTGAGGTCCTAAGGGAGGGCTCCCAACGAGGTGCTTAGGTGGAGGCTGAACTCAGCCTTGATCATCATGGAGGAAAAGTGTCTTTTTTTCTAATCGATTGGCCCGTAGAGGGGGGTGCCCTTTTGCAAATGTTCTGCCTTGAGATGACACCAGTTTCTAATTTGCAGAAGGGCCCCATGGACAAAGAAGCATCTCTAAACTCCAGCCAAGCAGTCCAGTCCCCAGTCCCCTCAGGCTGCACAAAGCTCTCTCATCTGCAGGCCTTTAAAGAGCTGTTGTTTTCATTTTTTTTTTTAACCTGGCTAAATGCTATTTTCTTTAGATTTCAGCTTAAATCACATTTTCCCCAAACCCTCTCTGATTCCGAGGATAATTCATAGCCCCTCAGCACTCCACATCTCCCTCTCTCTAGCATTCATTCACTGACCCACTCCCTTACACGGTTAGGGAGTATATGTTAACTGCTTGCCAGGGTGAGGTGCCAGTGCACAGCAGTCTGGGAGATGGACGCAAGCCTGTTTCTTAACACTGTCACTGTATCAGGGGAAGTAGGCATTAACTAAACCACTGCACACAAACAAATGTTTGATTTTAATTTTGAGGAGACTACAGGATGCCGCAGAAGTGTGTAGCAAACTGGAACAAGAAAATCACCCTTTCAGATTGTTCTGTAATCGCCTCATTTCTTGTCTGTTTCCCTTCTGGGCTCTAGAGTTCTGAGCTCAGAATCTCCTATTTTCTGAACCATAGCCCCAGAGCTTAGCAAAATACTCTTACTATGCACTCAATAAATTATAAATATGACGAATATAAATATAACCATCTTAGAAACAGTTTCTACATTTGCTCACCTGCAACAAAACAGAGTTTTGGAGTACCTTTGTTAAAACAATTTTTTTGGGGGGGTGTCTTGAGTAGATAGAATGAAGTAATATGAGTGTGGGGAAAAATCTCATAAACTTGGGGCATTTGCTTTTAAAATACCCACCCACCTCTCTCCCCACTCCTAGGAGGTGTGAACACCCCTCCACCCAGCCCCCAGGCCCTAGGGGCTTTTCCTCCTCTGAGCCTCTTCTGACTGATGTGGTGCCTTTATGCTTTGCCTGAAGCTCATTCACACCAACTTGTCTACTCTCCCTGGTAGCTGGCCTTTTAGACTTCTTTTCAATGTCTAGCATGAAAGCACATGTGTTCTGTAAAATGAATGTCAGGTGATTATGAAAAGTTAGAAGGCCCTGAGATGCAGGGCTCAGCATTGATGTGTAAACATCATACCCCACAGTGTTTTTGTTGAAGTTGTCATTATGAGATAATACTATGTATTACATATTTTTTATAACTCAAATACTGCAAATAATAAGACTTTTTCTGGTTTCATGTTTTATTTAATATTCTCTTTTGTTTTTAATTGATAATAACTATATGTATTTATGGGGTGCCATGGGCTGCATTGCTACATGCATGCTTTTAGGAAGATTAAATCAAGCTAATTACTTCACTTTTTTTTTAAATCATTTTCTTGTGGTGAAAACATTTAAAATCTAATCTTTCAATTAGCCCAGAAGCCTATGTTTTGAAAATAGCATGGTGATCATAATTAATAATAATGTATTGCATATTTCAAAATTGCTAAGAGTAGATTTTAAACGTTCTCATCACATAATAGAACTTTCCAATGGAAAAAATAGTGATACTGAAGGCAAAGCTGGTTTAACCACTTTAAGATGAACTGAATCTAGGAGTCTTAGGAGTCCTGAGTTGAAGGCACTACAAAGTAACTGGATTAGTTCCTCCCTCCTCCCCCCCATCCCAGTTCACAAAGCTCAGGGCTGAGTCTCCATGTCACCTGGCTACTGTGTGCTTCTGTCTGTGAACCTGTCTCTGCATCTGAATTTCACCTTCATTGCTGGAGCTTGGCGGCTATGCCTGATGGCCCACGATAGTCTGCTGAGAGCACCCTCTCTAGATTCTCGAGTCCCTGGGGAGCATAGAGCCTTAGAGACGGGTGAAGTGTGTTTGATTGCATACACATGTGTTTATGCATGTGTACCGGGGAGTCATATGAAAGAAGACGGGTGAGAAGGGAAGAATGAGCAGATATGAGGGTCCTCTGCACTGGGCACAAGGAAAACCATTTCAAGACTAAGGAACCTCACCTACTGAAGGAGTAAACTAAAGATGTGGTGATCTGTGTGCTCACGGAAGCTACCAGAGTCAATAACAATTTTAGACACTGGTGCCAAATTGTAAGCATCGAAAGTGTAATACAAAAAAGGGGGGGAAATTTTATTTCTTTGCACAAATCATATGCTTGTTGTAGATGCCTATTGTATATCAGATGAAAAGTACTACAAATTATAGACTAAAACAGTAATCTCCATCCCAATTTATGTCACTAAAGGATGAATAAACAGAGCAGATTTAAACAAGAAAAACACTAGACTTGGAGTAGGAACATTTGGCCATGGTAGAGAAACATCAACCACCATTTTGTCATGTTTCCTAAGGAAATGATTTTTCTGAAAGTGTTTTCTGAGGTGGTGGTTTCTCCCCTTTCCCTTCTGCGTCCTCAGCCCCCAGGCCTCCCTCTTCAACATTTATGATGGCCAGAGTCAGTCAAAAATAACTTCAATCAGTAACTTCAGAAAGTATAAACCTTTAGCAAAAATTATCAACTGGAAGGAGGGCTCAGGGAACAGGCTAGCTCCAAAGAGGGAAGGCAAGGAAAATAAGAAACATACTTACTTGCTATTTTCAGTATGGGGGGTGGGAGGGAAGACCACAGGAGAAGTGAGAGCCTACAGGAATGAAAGAAGCCTGAAGCCTGTCAAAAATACATTTTGACATGTATAAGGGAGGATCATGCATTTATGAAAAAGTTCACACACAAACAAGGCATACGATTCATTAGTGTAAATATAACACTAACTTTAGATCTTCAGGAAACTCCTGAAAAGTTATGCTTCAGGAACAGGCAGGATAATTCATTTATTTTTCCGTCAACATGTACTGAGTGCTGACTGTACGCTAGCACTGTGCCTGACGCGGGTGCAGTGATTAGACAAGCCACGTGTGGGTTCACACCCTCGTGGATCTGACAGTCAAGCGGGCATGACGGTGTCTGATCGGGGAATGACTGCGTCTCTGATGGAAAGCTCCATGGTAGTAGGAGAGCGTGTCCGAGTGTAATCGGCCCCCCTTGGGAGGGACAGGAAAGTCTCTGGGAAATCTTCCCTGAGGAAAAATTACATATTTTGAGAAACGTGAATGTTATAATTAGGATTGTTGTCCTGTGTGATAGCAGTTAGGATCCATGTTTCCTGATCCTTAGTTTTTCTAATTTTGCTGTCACAGCCATGAGGGTGCTGGACAAATCAAGCAAGTTGTAAATTATACCGTGTAGATGTTGGCTTCTGCTGACTTGGACATTGTTAGAGATTTAAATATCAAAGATGCAACTTTGGGGCTTTATTGTTTCTTATAACTTTATATGCAGTGTTTTTTTTTTTTTTTTTTTTTTTTAAATCATCTACTCTTTTACCTACTCAGTAAATGCTGGGCTTCAAACATAGGCCACACCCCAGGCGAAGTGGTCAGCACATGGAGGCTGCGGGAGATACTGGGGAGTGAGGAGACGTATGAAACGAATCTGTAATGACAAATTGCCGTGAATATCACTTTATGGATCAGAGCTCTTAATTTTGGACAACTGGAATGTACTCTACATAATTGAAGCAGAAAGGGGCGGGGTTTTTTGTTTTGTTTTGTTTTGTTTTGTTTTGTTTTGTTTTTTCTAAGGTACAAACAGAGATTTTGTTTAGGAAAAACAAAGAGAAGGTTTAGAGCACTTGTAAAGAGAGGTGGAAGTGGGTCCTTCTCAGGAAGGAGAGAAGGTGAGAGAGACCAGAAAGGGATGTTTTAAGAGTACAGCTGTATTCTAAAGAGGCCTAAAGAAATAAAACTCTAAGCTGAAATTCCATCTTGCAAAGCTAGGCCATCAAGGGGGCTGTTGCCTTTGTCAAGGAGAGAATCTCATCCCCTCTGCCAGGACCTCAGGCAGCAAAATGTACTTACTCCTCTGTCCACGGCTCCCCGCCCTGGAGTGGCATGTCAAAATCACCCCACAGGTACGTCAGATGAGCAGAACCTCATCCACATCTAAAATGGGAGCCGTGAAAAGGCAAATTCAGTTTCGACCCCTGCCTTCTAAAAGGAGATGGGAAGGCCTATTGAGGGACCCTCACCCAGTCATACACAGCCTGCTGGGGAAATAAGCAGGGACTGTCAGAGGAAGTAGCATAAGGCATCCACAGTACATGGAGCAATAGAGCAAGGCCATTCTGAGGAAGGAGCTTGTGGAAGTCAGTGCAAAGGAAGGAAGGGGATTTAGTAAATTAGTGTGTGCAAAGGTCCTGAGGTAGAATTTGACAGAGACAGGAAACAAAGAGAGAGAGTATGTGTGGGGAACACAGAACAAGGCCCAAGAAGGGATGAAGAGGAAGAGGGGCTCAGAGTTCAGGGCCTGACGGGCCAAGCTTTCTTCCTGCAGCGGGAAGCCCTGACAGCCTGTAAAAGGGGATTTGCCATTACGCTCTCATTAATGAACAGCAGACTAGATATGCTGTAATCTGTTGTTAATGATCTCTTCTGCAAGAAACAAAATAAAAAGACCTTAGATGAGATTAAGTTTTGCACCTAACAGGAGGCCTTTTTAGAGAGGCAATTCCAGGTTGGTTCTGCTGCTCAGCAATGTCTGGGCTCCAGGTCAGCTTCTTAAGGGTCCCCAGCGGCTCCCTGATCACATGACGTGATCACAAGACTGTCATTGCAGTGCCCAGTGCCACATGATTCCTCTTGGAAGGAAGGAACAAGAAGAAACCTCTTTTTGGAAATTAGGAAAAGGAAAATCATTTCCAAAAACCTTTAAATTCAATTGCCAAGAACTGTGTGCCACTTCCTCAATGAGCTACAAAATACTCCAGGAAATTACCTGATATTTTCAGATCCTACAGTGGGAAGCCACCTCTGCCAGGAAAAGGAGGAGGAAAGAGTGGCTTTTGACAGGGAACCATAGCACATGCCGGGGCTGTATTTCATCCCACTGGTAAACTCTGCACACATCCACACAGATGGGCAGTCAGCGGCCACCTGAGCAGGACCTGGGGGAGCACCCTAGAAACTCACGGACACATAGCGCAAAATGACTACAGTATTTTTCCCAGGCAGTTGTGCTACCTAGAAACTTCATAAGTTTATCCATAAGCACATCATAGGGTGGTAAAAACCTAATGGTAGAGGACACGTGGTAATCATTACACCTCACACAGGTCTGGCAGGGTTACGCTCACCTGTGCAAGCTACCTGGGCCCACAGAGTCCCCGCAGTCTTCCTCGGTTATTGTTTGGTCATTTGCAAATACGGAGATGTCCAAGGTCCTCTTCCCCATCTGCTGTGACAGGGTGACTGTGTCAGAGGAGTCCACCCAGGTGATTGTACTCTTTGTAACTGATGTTGCTAAACATGAATTGTGCCTCTTTTTCAGTCTGGGAATAGCATTTTAACTTCCTCATCTAGCATCATTTTTTTCATTGTCCCAGCACAATTCCAAATTTCTCCCTCTACTGGGAGAGAGGGCTAAGTCAAAATTCTCAGTCATTGTTTGCGCAAGAGGGGGCAGGCAGGGATACCCCCAGATACATGCTATTTTCTGTTTCTTTCTAATGCTCATCAGAAATGTGCTAACGACCCTGACAGACCGCAATATGGTGGCAAGTCTAGAATGCTGCCCACTTGCCCACTGTGGGAGCAGTGAATACTCCTCGGCCTCTTTTGCTCTCAGCAGACTTTCCCAACTCTCTCTACCAAAACCCTGGGCTCCCGGCTGCTCTTCATCTGGCGGAGCAGGGTTGACGCCTTTGGCTCTGACAATGTGGTCCTGTGACTCCAGCAGTGCGAAGGGCTTGCTGTTCTATAGAACAGTCCTTGCTACAGAGATCTGTCTGTGAAATGTCTAATTGCAGGTATAAAGAAAAGGAAAGAGGCAGAAGGATAGATGAACAAAGAGGAGATTTTCCCTAAAACCTTTTATCTAAATTCAAGTTACATTGTTGACTGTCATGATATTGCTTGAATGTCACCAAACAAGTGTGGGCTCTTCTGCTGCCTGTTGCTGGCTGCCCTGTAATTTACAGCCTTATTGTTAAATGCCCAACCTGACACCCTGCCTTTTCCATAGTTCTGAAGGCTGGTGTGAATAATGAAATAGGGGTAGAAGAAAGGAAAGAGAAAACAGAAGAGGGGAGAATAGAAAACAAAATGGAGATGGGACGGGAGAAAGAGGAGGAAAATGGATATAAGTAAAAATGATGGGAAAAAATTGCTGGAGAAAAAGGATTCACCCAGACAGAAACTCTTGCGCCATCCACGTGAGGGCCTTCTGGTACCAGGCATTCGGCCAGGCCACACACACTGACTGTGCAGGGACAGTTGAGAAAGACAATGATCCTTTTCTCCTGAAATGTGCATGCTACCCAGGAAGACCAAGAATAACCAACAGGTACACAGCACAAGGCCAAGAACTGCTAAGTGCTATGAAGGGAAAGACATCAGGGTGACAGAGCATGATGTTATACAGCATGGTAGCAAGGTAGCAGGGAGCAAAGCTCTCACTAAGAAGGTTTGAGAGGAAAATTCAAGGAAATGTGAGAGCAATGGCCCAGGTCTGGGAAGAGAGCACACTAGGCTTGGGAAAACACAGAGAAAATGCCCAGCAGTGTAAACACACTGGGTAGATGGAATAGCAGCTGGAAGGCAAGGAAGGAGGGAGGGAGGCCCAGAGATGTGTGAGCCACAGGAGCACTGTGAGCTGGGACAGTCATGCTTTGATTTTTATTTTAAAATGAAAATGTAGCTCCATATGATGGATAAAATGAAGGCATTGGGGAGGATGGGGAAAAGCTAGAATCTTCATACTTTATGTGGGAGTGAGAATTGGTAAAGCCATTTTGGAAAACTCATTGTCAGGATGGACTAAAGCTGAACACACATGGACCTTTGACCAAACAGTTCCCTTCCTACAAAAATATCCAAAGAAACAAAATTTTATATCCGTTAAAAACATGTATAAGAACCTTTGTGGTATATTTATTCATATTAGCCCTAAACTAAAAATAACCCAAATGTTCATTAACTGTACAATGGTTAAATAAACTGTGGTATTTTTATACAATGGAATAGAACATGACAATACAAAATAACAAAGTTCAGCTACACACAGCAGAATGAATTTTTCTTACAGGCTTAATGGAAAGGTGAAAGAAGGCAAATGTGAAAGAATGCATTCAGTATTTCCTCATCCATATGAAGTTCAAAAACAGTGAAAGTCACTGATACTGCTGGAAGTCACAAGAGTTGTAACAGGTGGAGTTTACACGCTGGGAGAGGTCCTGAATGAGACTTCAAGGTGCTAGAAGTGGTCTCTATCTTCACATAGATTGTCCTTACAGTGCCTTAGTGTATTCAGACTGATATACAAAATACCACAGGCTGGGTAAGTTATAAACAGCAGAAATTTATTACTCTCAGTCCTGGAGGTGGGGAAGTCCTTACAGCAGAGGCTTGAGGAAACTTGTCTCCCCATCACCCTTCCATCTGACACACAGAAGGCACCATCTACAAAGGAAGTGCCCTTGTCTGCCCACACCAGACACTGAATCTGCTGGAATCCTGATCTTGGACTTCCCAGCCTCCAAGACTTTTATTATCAGTATGTATTGAGTATTACAATTTAAATTCAGCTTCCCTTTCTTAAAATGTGTATACATTTCTTGGCACCCTCTGCTTGCAATTGCTAAATTAATGCTATACCTAAAAGCACTGGAAAATAAACATTATAAGTCATGCTAATGACACCACCCTTTATAAAATTAATATGGGCCACACGGTGGGAACCGTGGTAGGGGAAATATGCATATAACCAACCGTCATTCCCTAGCTTGCTTTCCCATAATTGCTTACTACTCAGGAGTCATATAGCTGATAGTCATAAAGATTCTTCATTTTCTTCATTGTTTCCATAGATAACATCACTCTTGTGAAACCCAAGGCTAGTTTTTGAGATACCTTCCAAGCCCTGCATTCCAGTAAAAGGTATGACCCACCGCTGGCCCCTACTGAGAAATTCATGCAACTGGTCTTGCAACCCCCACCCGAGAACTGACTCAGCAAAGACAACAATTTCCACAGCCCTGTGTTCCCACCCCAAACCTAACCAATTAGCGGATCCTCTTGCCTAGACTTTATTTCCCACCAAATTATCTTTAAAAATCTTTTCTCCCAAATTCTCAGGGAGGTGGATTTGAAAACTTCCTCCTGTCTCTTCAGATGGCACCTGTGATACTAAACTCTTTCTCTGTGGTAACTGCTGCTTCTGTTGAGCAGAGGGCAATGAACCTGGTAAGGCCATAACACTATCTGGTATCATAAGTATTGACTGTTTATAGCAGTTTCTCGGTAGATATTTTACTAGCTTTAAAGATAGTTGAGAAAATTTCCAGATAAATGTGAGATCTGACAATTAATTTCACGAACTCGTCTTAGGAAAAGTGCTATGTACCTCATCACTGAATATCACCATCAAAGTACTCTCTTTGGGAAGCTATGCACTAACACCAGCACCTGTCCACCCTTCAAAGCAATGTTGAAACGCTTTTTCTGGAATGCCTTTAGAGCTGTCATTATATTACCTTTGATGTCCTAAATGTCATCAAAGTGTCTTCCTTTCAATATTTCCTTTATCTTTGGGTAAAGAAAAAAGTTATTGGGGGCCAGATCAGGAGAGTAGGGAGGGTGTTCCAATATAATTATTCATTTCCTCAATTCTACACAAAGTCGTGGAAATTAGGCAACTTGCCGCTAAACAATCCTTAGGTCAATGACAAAATTAAGATGGAAATCAAAAGATTCTTTGAACTAAATGACAAAAAGAATACAAGCTTTTTTGTCTTTTGTTTTTTTTTTTTTTTTTTGAGACAGAGTCTTACTTTGTCACCTTCAGTAGAGTGTCATAGCCTTACAGCAACCTCAAACTCTTGGGCTCAAGTGACTCTCTTGCCTCAGTCTCCTGAGTAGCTGGGACTATAAGCCTCCCACAACACCTAGCTATTTTTTTAGAGACAGGGTTTTGCACTTGTTCAAGCTGGTCTCAAACTCCTGAGCTCAAACTATCTACCATCTTGGCCTCCCACAGATTACAGGCTAATTAGCCGTTGCACCCTGCCGGGATACAAACTCTATGAGAAAAGTAGTCCTAAGGGGGAATTTTATTATCTTTAAATGCCTTCATCAAAAAGACAGAAAGGTCACAAATTACAACCTAAAGTCACATCTCAAGGAACTAGAAAAAGAAAAATAAGCCAAACCCAACCCAGTAGAACAAAAGAAATAAGGCTGGATACTGTGGCTCATACCTATAAGCCTAGTACTCTGGGAAGCTGAGGCAGATGGTTTGCTTGAGCTCAGAAGGTCAAAACTAGCTTGAGCAAGAGCAAGACTTTGTCTCTCCTAAAAAATAGAAAAAGTAGCTGGGTGTAGTGGTGACTGGTTGTAGTCCCAGCTACTTGGGAGGCTGATGCAAAAAGATTGCTCAAGCCCCAGAGTTTGAGGTTGCTGTGAGTACAGTGATGCCATGGCACTCAACCCAGGGCAACAGAATGAGACTCTGTGTTAAAAAGAATAGAAAGAAAGAAAGAGAGATAGAAACAGAGAGAGAAAGGAAGATTATCAATGAAATAAAAAGTTGGTTCAGTGAAAAGATAAACAAAATTGATAGGCCATTACTTAGATTATCCAGAAATAAAAGAGAAAGGACGCAATAAACTCACTCAGAAATGAAAAATGAGACAATACAATGGATACTGTAGAAATACAAAATATCACCTGTGAATACTATAAAAATCATTATACAAACAAACTAGAAAATGTAGAAGAAATGGATAAATTCCTTGAAACACACAACCTCCCAAGCCTAAATCAGAAAGAAATAGAAATCCTTAACAGATGAATAACAAGCAGCAAGATTGAGGAATAACAAAAAGTCTTCCAACAACAACTAGACCCGATGGATTCACAGACAATGCTATCACACCTATAAAGAAGAACTGCTACTTATCCTACAGAAAGTATTCCATAACATCAAGAAGGGGGGAATCTTTCCTAACTTGTTTTATGAAGCCAGTATCATCTTGATACTAAAACCAGGAAAAGGACACAACAAAAAAGGGAAACTACAGGTCAATATTGTGTACAAATATAGATGTACAGATTCTCAGCTAACTACTGACAAACCAAATTCAACAGCACATCAAAAAGACCATTCAGCATGATCAAGTGGGATTCATCCCAGGGATAAAAGGATAGTCCATCATAAGCAGTCAATAAATGTGATTCACTGCATAAACAGAAGCAAAAACAAAGACTAGAAGTAAACTAACCTACCTACAACCAGCTGATCTTTGACAAAGCAGACAATGACATACACTGGAAAAAGAAAGTCCTATTCCATAGAAGGCTGGGAAAACTAGATTGTCACATGCAGAAGAAGGAAACAGAACCCCTATCATTCAACAGATGCAGAGAAAGCATTCAATAAAATCTAGCACCCTTTCGTGACAAAAACTCTCAACAAACTAAGCACAGAAGGGACATACCTCAAAATTATAAAGCCATATGTGACAATACCACGGCTAGCATTATACTGAGTGGGGAAAAGTTTAAAGTATACCTAAGAACTGGAACAAGAGTGCCCATTGTTACCACTTGTATAATACCAATATAGTATTGAAAGTCCTAGCCAGAGCAATCAGGCAAGAGAAAGAAACAAAGGAAATTTAAATAGGGAGAGAGGAGGTCAAATTATCTTTGTTTTCTGATGACGTGATTTGTATATAGAAAACCCTAAAGACTCCACCAAAAGACTCCTAGAATTGATAGAAAAAAAAAAAATCCAGCAATATCAGTAGCATTTCTACATACAAATAACAGCCACGCTGAGTCAAATCAAGAACTCAATACCATTTACAATAGGTACAAAGAAAATAAAATACCTGGGAATATACTTAACCAAGGAATTGAAAGATCACTACAAGGAGAACTATAAAACACTGATGAAAGAAATTATAGATGCAAAAACAACCATTTTAAAGATGGTGATTCTTTGGTAGGATCATGTCATTAAAATGTCTACTGTCAAAAGTGATTTATAGATTCAATGCACTCCCCATCAAAATAACAATGTCATATTTCATAGATCTAGAAAAAATAATTCTAAGCTTCATGTGGGACCAAAAAAGAGCCCCAATAGCCAAAGCAATCTTAAGAAAAAGAACAAATCTGGAGGCATCACATTACCTGACTTCAAATTATACTATATGGTTTTAGTAACCAAAACAACTGTATTATATATATATATATATCTCAACATGTTGGTATAAGTAGAGACATAGACCAGTGGAACAGAATAGAGAACCTAGAAATAAAATGACCTACCTACAACTCACTGATCTTTGACAAAGCAGACGATAACTTACCTTGGGAAAAGAAAGCCTTATTCAGTAAAAAGTGCTGAGAAAACTAGATAGTCACATGCAAAAGAACAAAACAAGACCCCTCTCACTATATACAAAAATTAATTCAATATGGATAGAAGAGTTAAACATAAGGCACGAAACCATAAAAATCACAGAAGAAAACATAGGCAAATTCTTCCTTGCATCACCCTAGGCAAAGAATTTATGACTCTGACCCCAAAGGCAAATATAGCAATTATGAAAATAAATAAATGGACTTAATTTAATTAAAAACTTCTGCACAACAAAAAAAATAATCAACAGAGACAACTGTCTATAGAATGGAAAAAAATATTCACAAACTATACATCTGATAAAGGACTAATATCCAGAATCTACAAAGAATGCAGACAAATCCACAAGAAAAAAAAAACCCAAACAACCCTATCAAAATGTAGGCAAAGACATAAAGTGTTTCTTTCTTTCTTTCTTTCTTTTTGAGACAGATTCTCACTCTGTTGCCCAGGGTAGAGTGCTGTGGAGTCATAACTTACAGTAACCTCAAAATCCTAGGTTCAAGGATCCTCTTGCCTCAGCCTCCAGAGTAGCTGGGACTATAGGTGCCTACCACAACCCTCGGGTAGTTTTTCTATTTTTAGTAGAGATAGGGCCTCACCCTTGTTTAGGCTGAACTCCTAAGCTCAAGCAATCCACCTGCCTCTGGCTCCCAGAGGGCTGGGATTACAGGTGAAGACAAAGTTTTTCAAACCAAGATAGACAAACGGCCAAAGAAACATGTGGGAAAATGTTCAACATCACTAATCATCAGGGAAGTGCAAATTAGAACAACAATGAAATGTCATCTTGCCCCTGTCAGATTGGCCATTATTAAAAAGTCAAAAAACAATAGATGCTGGCACAGATGCAGAAAGGAATGTTTATGCTATTGTTGGTAGGATTGAAAATTACTATGTATAACGTCCATGTAAAACAGTATGGAGAGTCCTCACATAAATGTAGAGCTGCCATTTGATCCGGCAATCCCACTGCAGGGTATCTACCAAAAGAAAAAGAAGACATTTTATCACAAAGCCACCTGCATGCTGACATTTATCACAGCACAATTTATAATTGCAAAAATGTAGAATCAACCTAGTGGCCATTGATTCACAGGTGGGTTAAGAAAATGTGATACATGCTCAGTGTGTGTGTGTGTGTGTGTGTGCGTGTGTGTGTGTGTGTGTGTATATATATATATATATATAGTTGTACAATGAACTTCCCCTGAGAAAGTATTACATACTTCACTGCTGAATACCACTAGGGTCACCTTCAAAATACTCCCCCTAGGAAGCTATGCACCGATGCCAGCCTGGTCTACCCTTCAAAGCACTTTTTCTAGGATGAGTTCATGAACTTAAGTGTCAAACCTCATACAATGACAGTCCTAATGGCCATTCCAGAAAAAAAGTTCCAAAATTACACACATGCACACCTTGGAGTATAACTCAGCTATAAAAGCTATATTGTTTTGCAGTAACTTGGGTAGAACTGGAGACCATTGTCCTAAGTGAAGTATCTTAGGAATGGAAAATAAACACCACATGTACTCATTTATAACTGGGAGCCCAATGATGGGCATACTTAGGCACAAGAGATGTAAGGGACAGTGAAAACTGAGAAGGGGGAGGGAAGTGGAGGTTGTCAGGTAAAATACTACCTATCAAATACAGTGAATGCTACTATGGATCATGGCAGGCATGATCCCTAAAACCCTGACTTAAACATTGCACAGGTATCCCTGTAACAAAAACATTTGTATACCTTTAATAGTTTAAAATTTAAGAAATAACTATACATCCATTAAATAGTTAAAAAAATAAAAGAAAGAAGGGTACTACTTATTTTTTTTTTCCTGAAGAAAGACTGACAAAGAACCTTATCTGAATATATAATGAAATGACAGTTAAGTTGTATTTAATCAATCTTCCTGGCAGTTGTATTTAACTTACAAAAGTGTATCATTTCCCCATTCAAATAATTCAGTTCAGTCCCTAGACGCTGTCTCCAACATACCATAAGCCAGAAGATGATGAATGCATAGAAAGAGGAAAAGTAGCAATTTCACACCTGTTAATGCTTTCAAATTATAATTTTTCATTAGATTTTTTCTTTTATAAAAAATATAACAGTATTATAGATGTTTTTATATTATATTGGATCCTAGCAACTATAAACTATTCTAACTATGCTGGAATAAATAATAAATAAGAATCACAAAGCACAAAGCAACCAAGATTGAAATTTAGTGTTTCAAGGAAATTATCTGCTTCAAAATGATAGCAGCTAATCAAAGGTTGTTTCTTACCTCCAAGGCTGTGATTAGAAAGGCAGGATGTGTTTGTGCTAAGGCATAATGTACTTTTAATCCAGTCTTTCCATTTCAAGTCTGCCTTGTCTATATTGCAGATTATTCTCCCTGCCTTCCTTGGTCCACTGAGGGTGGTAGGAGAGGGCCATACCCATAAAGTGGGTGCTCATCATTGGTGACCAGTAGATATCAGCTCCCATTATCAGCATCTCTTTTCTCAAAACACAAACCCTTTCTCTGTCCTGAATCAAGGTCTCACAGCCTTCATCACCAATTATTTGGCTTTAGAAAAATTCCTCAGCTACCCTCACAATACACAATAAAGAGGGAAAAAATCACTTTTAATCATAAAAAATATGTTTATTATATCCCTAAGGCAATTACATATCAGATATGACATATTAAATATGTATCTATCCATATTTAATGAATCAGTATGTGTAAAGCACTTTAGCATCTGCCACATATTACTAAACTCACATTAACTCATTATTATTGTATTATTTTATAATAATTTCATATATCATATTGAAAATACATTAAGATATATTTTATATATTATTTTGAGTACCTACTACATGCTCAATGCCTTTCTAGTGCTGGACATAGATTGGTAAATAAAGAATATATATTAAAAATATTTGCATTCATACTAATATGAAGCCAGAGGATGAACTAATACACACCCACACAAGAGAAAAACTCAATTTAATTCAAGATGGGGGAAGGTGGAAGGAGAGAGCAGGGAGAGGGAAGGAAAGAGGGGTATTTGTGTGCTCCCACCTAATGGGCACAATGTAAGGATTATGGTTGACCCTCCTGGGTGTGGGTCAAACTACAAAAGAGACTTGACCTCCTGGGTGTGGGTCACAACTACAAAAGGGACTTGACCCTCCTGGGTGTGGGTCACAACTACAAAAGGGACTTTACCTAACAAATGCAAACATTATAACCTAATTGTTTGTACCTTCATATTAATCTGAAATTAAAAAAAACAAAACAAAACATACTTTCAGCTCGGCACCTGTAGTTCAGTGGCTAGGACACCAGCGAAATACATAGGAGCTGGCAGGTTCAAACCCAGCCTGGGCCTGCCAAACAACAATGACAATTATAACCAAAAAATAGTCATGTGTATTTTTTATGAGGGATTTGGAGATGGGGAACACAATTCAGCTGAACAATTCACCCACATTAATTCTCCCTGTGGTTACACATACTGTGGTGAAGTCATCTTACGATGAGGACTCCTACCTATTCATAAGTCTGGCTCTGAGAGTCTGTTGTCAAATGACCCCATTGTCTCATTAGCATGTAATTTTCTGACTGCTGTCATCAAGTTTAGAAGTGTTCCCAGGCTTCATAACAGGAAAGGTGTGGGGGTGGTGTGCAGACTCTATGAAATGAAGTCAACATGTGATCTTTACAGTAATGTAGGAAGCACAGGGACAACTGTTAGAGATTAGAAAGGATGTGATAAAAAGGGAAAAACCCTACCGTACTTGATAGTTTTCTAATTTCTCTATATTTAAGGCAAATACTAAAAAAGTTAAGTTTTTAAAAGGATGCTTCTGAATGAAAAGTAATAGTTGTGCCAAATTCTGTACCTTCCATAGTCTCATTGCTTTTCAGCCTGTCAATGGAGCTCCCAGAACTAATGCCCAGAACAAGCTTAACCCAGATGGCGGCATTCTCTGCAGACCCTCCCTTCAACTTAGGATGACTTCAACTTGTGGCCCAACTGAGCACCTGTGTGACCTTGAACAAGTTACTTGAGCTCCTTGTGCTTCAGTGACCTCATCTGAAAAATACGGATACATATGCCTGCTTCTTAACGATGATTTAGGAAACTTAAAAGAGTAAATGTAAGTAAATACTTAGAATAGTGACTGGTCCCTGGTAAGCACTATATGAATTATTTGTTGTCATTATCATCATTTTTTGGTGAAATTGCTCAAAAAGGGCAGCACTGCATTAGGTGCTGCAAAGCATTCATCTAAATTAATGGAACGTGTTAATCAAGAACCATTATCCCACTTCTCCTATTGAAATATTAAATTAAGGAAGCACTGGCTTAAATAATCATAATGAACTTCTCTCAGGTAATCAACAATTGCTTCTTAAGAGGTAAACAATCTGTATTCCTTTGAAAAATTATTCTGGGGGCCACAACCTCAGAAGGTATGTCTAAAAATGTTATAGTGAGTGCCACAGCCAAATTCAAATTAAGGTCTGTAATCTTCCACCTTAATGTTCTTTAAATTTAGATTCTTGCTCGGGAGGTAGTTATGAGGTTGCCAGACAATGTAGGAAGACATTCAACTGGTGGCCTCGCCAGCTTCTGAGGCCGTTTTACAGCAGTTATGGGGAAATTTACCAAATATTTCTAGACGAGTGTGGAAACTGTAGGAATTCAGTGGAAATTATGGATCCTTGTTCTATTACTAATATAAGGAAGTTAAATAATCTAGGGAAAGAGATCAAGTTTGGGGATAAATATTAAGTGTGATCATCTACTGAACGTTCATTTGCCACTGTGCGACACAAACATTTAAAAAATAAATAAAAACCTCGGTCCCTGATACGGTGTTCCTCATAGCTGAACGTGGTTAAATCCATCTTCAGCAGGTGCCTGACTTCACAAGTGCATGTGCTAGGGAAATCACTTGCTGGAATTAAAATCTCAGGTTGGAATGAAATCACACATCGCATAATCCAAACGAGGACCCTTACCAGCCTATCGGGTGCTGGCAATCTCAACTCATCAGGAGTGATTTGTCTTACTTAAAAAGTCAGCAGAATCAGAATAGAGTTTTTAAAAATGCTTCTGAAACTTTGATGTGACTTTTTTTCCATAGGAGTCAATTTCCTTTAGTTTTATTTGATCCATGTTGGCTACCCCCTAGGTATATTAACAGGTGGTGTTGGCAGGTTAATTATAGGAGGAAATTAGCACACATCAGAGACCCGGGTGATCACTCCTCTTTGCAATCACCTTTAATTGTAAATGACTTACTGCAGCTTCTCACGCAGTCCTTGGGCAAAGGGTTTGGACAACACAGAAGCTGCACAAAACTCAACCCCTTCACTAGGCAAGGAGTCTAGCACTGCATCTTCATTAGAAATCTGGCAAGGACTTATGTGAGTGTGTAAAATATTTAAGATAACTAAACACAGCATTCTAGTTTTCAAGGGTTGCCATAACCAAATACCACAGACTGGATGGCTTAAACAATAGAAATTTATTCTCTAATATTTCTGGAGACTGGAAATCCAAGATCAAAATGCTGGCAGGGCTGTGCTCTTTCTAGAGATATCAGAAAAGTATCTATTCCAGGCCTCTCTCCTAGCTTCTCCTAATTCCTTGGCTTATGGCAGCACAATTCCAATCTTCTCATGGCATTCTGTGGTGTGTTGTGTGTGTGTGTGTTTATGCCTCTGAGTCCAAATTTTCTCTGTTTTATAAGAACACCAGCCATTAGGTCCTAATGACCTCATGTTAACTTGATTATTCTGTAAAAACACTATCTCCAAATAAAGTCATATTCTGAAGTAACTGGAGATAGGACTTCAACACATGAATTTGGAGGGACACAATTCAGTCCATAATACACAGCGGTATTATCTCATTAATGATAGCTCCAGCCACTGAAATTGCAGAGGGCAAAAGGCAGGTACCATGTCATATGGTCAAAATGTGGGCTTATGTGTCATATAGACCTGGTTATAAATCCTGACCAGGTCATCTGTGAGCTGTGGCCTTAGGGAAGTCACTTGATTGTCGACAGGCAAAATTTTAAGTGATTTTAAGCAATGTTTATTATATATATTTAACAAATACGTACTTTACAAATATTAACTTATGCAGCTTTTCGTATTACAACCCTAGGGAGTAGGGACAGTTGTCACACAGAAAGCACACAAAAGTTGAATGACTTACATTAGTCATACAACTAGCAAGCAGCAGGAGCACGATTCCAAACTAGCTGCCTGGCCAAGACCTAAGGACTGAGTCACTGCAGCCTGCAGGAGATAGTGTTCTTTCTGCCTTTGCTTAGAATGTTTTGCTTTCCACCTGACTCAGAAGGAGTGTCAAAGTGCTTGGTGTGGCTTATGAGGCTGCAGGAGGCATCACCCCAGCCAGCTCGGTGACTTCACCTTCTAAACTCTGCCAGCCTTTCAGGTAGTCATCACCTCTGCTGCAGTCAGACCCTGGATCCTAAACACCCACGCACTCTCTGCCTCGGGGCCTTTGCATCTGCTGTTCTCTCTGGCTACATTGCTTTTCTCTTACTTTCCACCTGCCCCAGTTCTTTTTCAAAAGGCATCCACCTCCCCACCTGGCCACTCTCTCTTCACATTGAACTGTTTCATGTGTGTATGTGTCACTCATTACCACCTGACATCATATGTGGTTACTGTTTGTAGTTCATGGATAATGTAAAGAATCGCATAAGTAATAATATGAAACTCAGGAGCTTCATGTGTCTTTGCAGGTTTATTCACTGCTATGATCTCAGTGCTTGGTGCTTGTCAGATACGTAATAAATGTTTGCAAATAGACAAGTGAATTAATGAATTAGCTAGTCTATAGGTCGTGTTTGATAAATGATGAGTCCATTTCTTTTTAACTGCACAAAGTAGAATTTGTTGAAAGTAGCACAGAATGAAATTGAAAACTAAAAGAACTTAGTTAGGGAAATTTCTTTTTCTTAATATTTAGAATGACGTATGTTGTTGAAATTCACCATGCATCAGGCCTGGGCCTAGGGCCCAGTATATAAGAAGATCTTGGTGGATGAAAATTAAGGAAAGCATGAGGAGGAGGGAGAAAGGAGAGAACAGAGAAGGGAATGGAAGGAGGAAGAGGGAGAAAAAGAAGGAAGTTGGAGCACCTACTAAGTGCTGGCCAGTGTGGTAAGGTGCTGCAACATAAAGATGAAAAGCCACATTGGGTCCGAGAGAAGCTTGGATAGATGTGCAGTGTGACAAAGCCAGTCTGCTGGTTCATCAGTCTGAATGTCTGCCTAGAAGGGTCCTCTCTTTGCAGGCTTCCATTCTTTATTCTCCATCTAAGAGGGGAGAGGGTTTTCTCTGAATCCCTGATCACTGCATTTTAAGCCAGCGTCATACCAAGATCAGAGTGAAACTTCTTAGACACGAGTGACCTTCGGAGACATTTTTTACCCTCCATGACTCACGGCAGATCTCTCAGCCTGATGTTTCATTGTCTCATTGCCTTGCAAAAGTCTAGATAGATTATTTTCCAAAAGGCTTTTTTTTTTCTCTTCCTCCTATTCTCAGCAAAAGAAAAACAACAACAAAAAAAGAAAAACGACAGTTTGCCAGTGACTCTGGGTGCTTGTGTCCCCTCTAGAATAATAAACTACCTGAAAGGCTGGCAGAGGCAAACTCGCTCCATAGGAAATGCATGTGGGCTTGACAATTCCAAATGTTTAAAGGAAAAATAGGCCAAGCCCAAGCTGTCATGTCTGACTAAAGAGAACTATGCTGTCTGCTGCTCTTTGGTGGTCTGAAAGTGGAGCTGGTGTTAGTGGGGGTTGTGCTGCACCAAGCCTTCCCCAACCTGACCCCAGCAAAATTCACCCCAGGCATCTGCACGGATCACGCAGGCACAGGAAGCATGAAGTGGTGCTGCTGCATAAGGTTATTTCTAGCTTCTTTCAGGAGTATGTCAGACCTTTCTCCCTCCAAGTCCCAGGCAAGAGGGAGAAAACTCTTCTTGGGTGACATGATTAAAAGTAGGACCACAAAATGCAGAAGTGTGTTTGCATTAATGATGCCTGACATCTGAGTTCACCATTTGAAAATGTTACGTCCTTTTTCAGGACCTAGAAAGCCAACTCGTTGAGGGCATAACACACAAATGCACATTCTGTATTTACCTTCACTACAGATTTGAGACATTGTGCCCTATGATGACTTACCTTGCAGAAAATCGATGGCAGAGGGAATTCGGTTTTCCAGGCAGCTTTCTAGTGATGTAACTTTTCTGACATTTGAATAAAGCTCACTGCAAAGGATTGATCAAGGGAAGGATGATGGAGTGGAGTGCATTTACCCTCCTTGGAATGTGTTTTTAAATTAAATATTAAAATGGATGAGCATTTTATGGATACCCACCAACTCCTTTGTTTATCCAACCAACGTTTATCTGCAGCATACTCTATTCACATGAAAGGGTTAGAAGGAAAGACAGAAGGAACAGGAAAAGGAAAAGCAGTCCAGAAATGTTCTAAATCAAATATAAAGGGATAATTAAGAACCAACACCACCTAAAACAGTCAATTGGCTGGGTGTGGTGGCTCACATTTTCACCCTAGCACTCTGGGAAGCCAAGGCAGGTGGATTGCTTGAGCCCAGGTGTTAGAGACCAGCCTGAGCAAGAGTAAGACACCATCTCTACAAAAAATAGAAAAAGTAGCTGGGAGTCACGGCAGGCACCTGTAGTCTCAGCTACTAGGGAGGCTGAGGCAGAAGGATCCCTTGAATCCAGGAGTTTGAGGTTGCTGTGAGCTAGATTGACACCACCATGACATGCTAGCCCGGGTGGCAATGCAGGATTCTGTACCAAAAAGAAGAAAAAAAGATAAAACAGTCAATAATTTGGCCTTCCTGGAAACATAACAAGAAAATAAGAAACATACTCCAAATTATGAAATAGAATAAATCTCTCAAAATAATAAAATATAGAAGGCTCTCTATGATAGAAGATAGTTGAAAATTGAACTCCGTGCCCTATAGTATATAAACTTGTTTTAAAAAACCCTTTTTTTTTTTTTTTTTTTTTTTAACCTCTAGGAAACTAGAGAATGTGTTTTTCCAAATCCAGGAGTTACAAAAAAAAAATCTCTTAAATAGAGAGGGAACCATTCTTGTAGGAGTGGGACACATTTGGGTTTCTGCCCGTTTTCTTCTATCCTTCAAGTCAGCAAAAGCCTATTTTAGAGGCATTCTCAAGAGACACTCATACATGGCCATAAAACCAAACTATAAAAAGTTTACAGAAAACATTTTAGAAGGAAAAACATTTTTAAAGTAACTTTACTTACTGGATAAACACAAGAGTTATTTTTTTTTCAACTTCCTAAATAAGCTGTTTTCAAGTAGCCCTTTATGAAAACCAAATAAAATGAAAATAATTCCAAAAGTATAGGAGTCACAGAATAATACTAAGGTCAAAAGAGAAAACATAGATTATCAGAGAAGTTTAATAGGGATTTCTCTCCAAGTCTTTCGTAAACATTGAAATTATAAGCACCAAATCCAAATTAATGCATTTTGGGATTTTTCAATCCTACAGACCATTCCTTATACATGTTCAAAAAATGTGAGATTTTACATAAATCAAAATAGGCTTCTAGAGAAAGAAAAGCGTGTGCTTGAAAATGCTAGAGTCAGACAAGCACCCAAGAAGGCATATATCATCGCACCATGATTTACTGACTACCTCCTACATGCCCATCTCTGTTCTAGAGTCTCCAAGGCCTCAAAAGATGATTTAGCTAACTAATCTGGTCAATGGTTCAGAATTAACCTGTAGGTTCATGCCTTTCAGTCTAGGCTAGACATGCCACAGGTAGAGTTATGTGCCAAAAATTACATAAGACTGATGATGAATGTGAGACAGTTTTTTGAAGTGCACATTTCATGCCAACATTTTTTGGGGGGGAAGTGTTATTAAAACAGTGATGATATTATAAAGCAAAATGCAAAAGTCCATTGAAAAACCTTCAGGAATGAGGCAGACTATATGAAGTTACACACTCATTCTCTTGGGCTTGAGGGATGAGGCAGACTATTTGAAGTTACATACGGATTCTCTTGGGCTTGAGGGATGCTTTGGTGGAAAGTTTAAGGAGCTTATTTCTGGGTGCCTTTAAGTGGATCTGGAATGCCCAGTGAAAATGCATGCTAGATTCACAGACAGAGTTACCTCCCCTAAAGGATTTCTGAACACTGCTCCTCAGACTTTCCCAGAGTCTGCTCCCCATTTGTGTCATTTCACTCAGTTCTCCTGCTGTTTTGGCCTCCATCTTTGCAACATTCCTGATATCTTGGCCCCCATCTCAAGCTGAAGCTTCAAATTGGATTTGAGACTCTTGACCCCAGCCTTCTTTATCTGATCATCATCTCTGCTCTCTGTGTATTGAACATAAAATGGGCTTCTGTGCCCCACGGTAGTTGGGCTAACATCCAGCTTCCTAATTTAGGCACACACAACTCTGTTATGCACTGGAAAATCCACCAGGAATGTATTTACACCACTTTTCTTTGAATTTCACCAAGTGCTTTTTTTAAGTAGTCACTAAGGAGCACTTCCAAAGGTAGGAAGGGAACCAACGTTGAATGCATTTCTACAACACACTACACACTGACTGTGCTAGGAACTAAGCACCGTGTTGTAGCTCATGTAGCACCCCAACAAAAGCACCAACTCACAGAGGATCAACTAAAGATCAAAGAACATTCAAACCCACATATCTCTGGCTCCAAAATCCAGATCTATGGCTATCGCGTCCCCCAAAATGATTTACAGGTTTTCTTTTGTTCCCAGATAAGACTTAAAAGCTAATAAATAAACAGAATTGAGAACCAAGAGATGAACCCAGGCACTTATCATCATTTGATCTTTGATAAGCCCATCAAAAATATAAATCGGGGGAAAGATTCCCCGTTTAACAAATGGTGCTGGGAGAATTGGCTGGTGACTTGTAGAAGACTGAAACTGGACCCACACCTTTCACCATTAACAAAAATTGACTCTCACTGGATAAAATATTTAAACTTAAGACATGAAACTATAGAGATTCTTGGAGAGAATGTGGGAGAAACAATTGAAGAAATTGGCGTGGGAGAACACTTTATGAGGAGGACCCCCCAGGGCAATTGAAGCAACACCAAAAATACATTACTGGGATCTGATCAAACTAAAAAGCTTCTGCACAATCAAGAACACAGTAAGTAAAACAAGCAGTCAGCCTTCAAAATGGGAGAGGATATTCACAGGTTATGCTTCTGACAAAGGTTTGATAACAAGAATCTATGGAAAACTCAAACTTATTAATAAGAAAAGAACAAATAATCCCATTTCACTGTGGGCAAGGGACTTGAACAGAAGCTTCTCTGAAGAAGACAGGCACATGGCCTACAGACACATGAAAAAATGCTCATTGCCATTAATCATCAGAGAAATGCAAATCAAAACCACTTTGGGATATCATCTAACTCTAGTAAGAGTGGCTCACATAACAAAAACCCCAAAACTACAGATGTCAACATGGATGTGGAGAATAGGAAACACTTCTGCACTGCTGGTGGGAGTGCAAGCTAATATGTCCCTTTTGTAAAAAATTATGGAGATTTCTCAGGGATCTAAAAGTAGACCTGCCATTTGATCTTGCAATTCCTCTACTAGGTATATATCCAAAAGACCAAAAATCACTTTATAACAAAGATATTTGCACCAGATTTTTCATTGCATCTCAATTCATAATAGCCAAGTCATGGAAGAAGCCCAAGTGCCCATAGACCCATGAATAGATCAATAGATTGTGGTATATGTATACCATGGAATATTATGCAGCCTTAAAAAAGATGGAGATTTTGACCTCTTTTACGTTTACATGAATGGAGCTGGAACATATCCTACTTAGTAAAGTATATCAGGAATGGGGAAGAAAAATATCCAATGTACTCAGTACTATTATGAAACCAATTTACAATCACTCACATTTTCATATGAAGAATAGATCACAACTATGGCCCAGGATAAGGAAAGGAGGAGGAGTGGATGGGAGGAGAGGGGGAAGTCAGAGCAAGGGAGGGTGAATGATGGGATCACACCTATGGTGCATAATGCAAGGGTACATGTCTGATCTATTAAGTATAGAGTATAAATGTCTTAACAGAATAATTAAGTAAATGAGATGAGGTATATATTAACCAGTGTAAGGTAAGTGTTCCTAATTCTATATGAAATCAGCACATTGTAGCCCATGCATTAATGTATATATGATCTATGTGTTTATGATTTAATTTTTTAAAAAGCTAATAAATAAAGAAATCCTTAGAGGCCTTTTCCCCTGTATGTCACATGACACAGAAATCCCTCCTATGGTGTCCAGGAAGATCCTTCAGCCTCCTTCACATTCTTTAGGGTTGTAACTCCCTGTCCATAAATTCCTTACTACCTTCAGAAACCATGCAATAGCTCTAATTATTCTGATGAGTTGATTCCAGCCAATGTTTGTACTAATCCACTAAGGGTGAGGTATTATGCTAGATGTTAAAGAAAAGATGAATAAAAATAGGTATTTTCCATGTGTTTATAGTTGAGTGGAAAATTCTGAATTAAAAAAATTTTTTTATAAAGCTGCTTATTAAACAGCTGAATTCTATGTTTCTGAAATTTTGACAGTCTTAAGATGCCTTCTCAGATCCCCCAAGGCCAGAGTAGATGTCTCTTCTATATGTTTATAGAGCATCGCAGATCAACCCCCATCACAGCTCATAGCACACCATATGGAAACTGGGTCATATTTTTATCTCTATTTTTATTCTATTTTACTATAAGCTTCTTTTATTTCTCTAAGACCTACCCTCAACAGAAATATGTGGGGAAGAAAAATTTTGCTAGATACATGAATAAATAAATCTTTTCACTAAATTAACTGTTCCAATTTATCTGTGCAGTGTGGTGGCCACACTATCTCCCAACCTTTCATCATCACCACCTATGCTATCCATCTGTGGATTATCTCCAGCTTCTTAATGTCCCTCTTAAAAGATGGAGGCCAGACCTGAGAATTGCACTCTAACCTAAGAATTGCACTCTAGCTATGACCTGATAAAGCACACTATTATCTCCTGAGTAGGACCACCGACCTGCTTTCCAAAGTTCACTGAGTCCTGTTTAGCAGCCAAGACACTCCACGTGGGATTTAATGATTTAATAGTATTCATTGTGATTACTGTGAATTATGAACATTACTGATAGTGAGCAAGAAAGCACCATTATGGCATCATCATGACATCCTTTCTGTTGGAAGGTTCTGATGCTATTCTGTTAGAATAGATGTTGACTATGATTTGAACCAGAAAGGTAATAATCAAGGTTATAAAGATGCCATGAACAAATAGGTAATTACAGTTTTGACAACTGTTATAGACTAAGAAGACTTTGACCACAGGAATCGTTTCCTGTCATCTTTGGACTCCCAGCAGAGTGGCTGCTGCATACAAAGGTGTCCAGGCTTTGACTGTCTCTTATAAAATCCTGGTTCAAGCCACCATCACCTCTCCCCTTTGATAATACAATAGTTTCTTGATTGGTCTCTTTGCTTCTGTTGTTAGCCTCTGTGATGGTTAATTTTATATGTCAACTTGTCTAGGCCACAGTAAAATATTTGATCAAATGCTATCCCAGAAGTTTTGTGAATATATTTTTTTGGTTGAGATTAACATTTAATCAGTAGACTCCGTGCAAAGCAGATTGCTCCAGAAACATTCTTTCCCCAGAGGTCTGCATGACTCTTTCCTTCTCTCCTTTAACTCCTTTGAGTTGTCACATTCTCAGGAAATTGTTTCTTAGCCACTTCAGTAGAATCTCCATAGTTGACCACCTCCCTGTAATGACCACCTCTTTAAGTTGACCCAATTTTCATAGACCAGACAGGTACCACTTGTGTGTGTCAATACAACAGGCCTAGTTCCTTATGTTGGCCACCTCCAGATGTTGGCCATTTTGTTACAGTCCCTTGGATGTTCAACTTACAGAGTTCCTACTACATTTAAATCACACATGCACTGTACTCTCCATCTTTCTTATACAGTCTTATTTTTCTCTGTAGCACTTGTCGCCTTCTAACACATTCTACCATTTGTTTCTAAAATGTAGGGTGCATGGGAGCAGGAGGCTATTATTCTCAGGCTTCTAGAGGCATTCAGAAAATACTTAATGAATGATTAAATGCATAAATAACTTTTGCCCCCAGGAAATTATGATCACTTATCTGTTCTCTTTGCATCTTCAAATTTTCTCCTTTGGCAACTTTTTGGCAGCATAAAAAGTATCTTTAAAATTCCCAATTTTAACAAAACGAAACAAGGCAGCAAAGATCTACCATGAGCATTTTCATATGGTTCCATTCTTAGTCTTCTGCCCTGATCATTTTATACCAGGTCCTGGGTGACTTCATCAAGACCCTGAGTCTCAGCCAGGACAGACTGGTGACTTCCATATAAACTATGACCCTTGGCCCAAATACCCCCTCTCCCCTGTTGCTATGAGTCCCTTCAGACAACTGCCTAGTACACATCTCTTGCACGATTCACAAGCATCTCCAACTCAACATTTCCAACATGGAAGCCAGTATCATTTCCCCAGTCACCTACCTTTTCAGGCAAGAATGCTTCTCAAGTATTCCCTGTAGATGATACCCTGTCCACCCAATTTCCCAAGCCAGAAACCCAGGTTCCTCCACCTCCATATTTTCGTGAAGTTCTTTCAATTTTACCTCATAAATAGCTCTCAAACCCCTCTTCTTTTAGGGGCCCAGTTTAGACTCTCACCACTTTTTGTTCATATTGCTGCCTATTCCATGAATGGTCCTTCCTTCCTCTTATGTTTCCCTACCTTCTGAACCCTCCATGGCTGTGGAAGCCATCCCTTTGAAAGGCACATGAGGTCCTGCCACCCCCCAGCTTAAAACCCTTCCTTAGCTCTGATAGCATTCAGAAAAGAGTTCTAATCCTTAATGATCCAAACCCAATCTCTCTTTGCTGCATTGTTTCCTGCCATCTCCCTCCTGATCTGTACGGTTCCCCTGAGAGATGAACACAATTCCCCTCAATTCATCACATGAGGCTTTCTTGCCTTTATTCATGCTGCCACTGCTGCCTGGAAACCCCACCTCCCTTTTTATTTACTAGGCCTACTTGTGCTTTTTCTTAAAGACACACCATGTGTAACGTGCCCTTAAGGATGATTTAGATACTCTTCCTTTGAGCTGTCACTGCATTACATATATAGTATATTTGCTAGCATCTATTATCCAGTACAGAAGTTGATTTACTTACTGCTATCTCCAGCTTTCTAAATTTTACATTTTGTGAAAGCAAGGAATATGTCTTTACACGTATTTTAACTCTTTTTCTTAGCTCATTTCCTGGCATAGAATAAGTGCTCAATAAATCTTATTTAAATTCAATAATGATTTTTTTTTTTTTTTTGTCAGTTCCCAACATAGTATAAAGCTAAATAAATCTTAATTAAACGAAGTGAATGAAATGGGACACTCAGGGCAGTTTGAGATTAAGTGAAGCTACATTCACCCAGAACCCAGGAAGAAGATTCTAATAAGGCGGGTAGGGGGAGGTAGTGAAGTCTCTACTAGGCAATGTGTCAGAAATGGGAAGAACAATTCAGGGCCATGAGTAGGATGGCAAGTGATGATGGGAAGGAAGGAATGAGTTGAAGCAAGGAGTTATGTCAATGACTAACCTGTGTCACTCAAATGTAAATTCACCCTTGTAGAGATAATAACAAAGTAGCAGAGATATTTCAGAGAATTAAGATAGAGATAACAGCACTGGTGGCTATAGAGGAAATTTTAAGTGCTTATCAAGGAAGCTGCCTGATCCACACCCAAGTACCCTTCTGGGAATGGTGAAATGGATTCTGTTGATTCCCTTCTTGAGGGCTAAAGAGCCAAAGATTCACTATAATGTGTCTATACAGGTACATGGATTAAAAATCTGAATTAGAACACATCTGTCATTGGAATGCCACTGAGATCACTCCATATTCTACTAAAGGAAGCGTCTCAGCCATGAATTAGAAAAGTGGATGTGTGTGAGTAGGACTATAGCGGCTGATTATCCACATGTAGGAATTGGTATAAAATTGTGTGATCAGCTAAAAATGGGAATGTTACTTTCTCCAAGGCATTGGCCACATATTTGAATGAGAAGGTCAAGAACAGAACTCTGTCCCATAAGACTGAAACTGCCTTTCAGTTTAACATGAGTTTATTGATTCACACTGCTTGGGACCAGGGGTTTCACTTACTACTAATTGGTCTGATTGTCCTCATCCAGTCTCTTGCAAGACTATTATAAGAGACCTTACCAAATGTCTGGCCAAAATCCCCTGATACTATGTTTATAGCAATGGGCTCTGTAAAGTGAATGGATGGCTATTTAGTCAGCTCTCTGAACTTCTGTTTCATCCAAAGTAGCTCATCTAGGAATTTCTTTATATATTCAGATTTGGGGTAAGGATCTCACTGCTTTATGAAAAACAAAACCATGTAAACAAGTTGGTGTCTATGGCATCAGCCAACTTAGCGATTCGATTTAAAAAGGGAACTAGGAGACTTTGCCCTAATCATTCTTACTGTATACAGGTTGGTTCAAAGTAATCATGATTTGCCTGTCTAAGGACAAGTAGAATAAAAATAACAAGACTGTGTAGTCTGATAGATGTGTTCTGTGTGCCAATTTTCCTGCTTGCTAGCTATATGACCCCCCAAGCAAGTTACTTGACTTCTGTGGGCCTCAGTTTACTTATCTGTAAAATAGCTATAACAACAATCAATTGTGTTATTGTGTGCATCAAACTAGATGTGAAATTTTAGAGGAATCTGGGCACATTGTGAATTTTTAAATTAATGTATTCTAATTTTTCTCAACTATTAGCATTTTATTTCCATGATGTTTGAGCATCTAGTCAAGTCAGAATTTTCATTTCTTCTATTACAAAGATAAGAATATTTCCCATTTCAATCACTTGGCCTCTGTGTTCTGTCTTCTTCTATCTGCATATATTTGCTGACCACTTACTACTGTGCAGCATAGGCAATATTTTAAACATGGAAAAATAGAAGTGAATGAAAGAGATCAGACCTCTGATTTCAAGGAACTACTGATCTAGTAGTAGCTACAAGAGTTCAATTTCAGAACAAGTCAAGTACCAAAGACTACCAGTGATTTCATTACCTAGAAATAGAGTTTTTCTGAAGCTAAAGATGAAAACTTACTTACAACACTTGAATATATTCCTGAATACCTTCTATCTTGAATTCAATTTTTCTGGGTAGATTTTTTTCCTTTATTTCCCAGTTTGAAGATCATTCTTCTTTATAGAAAGGACAGAATCCAAATAATAATTACATAATTCTGTCTCCTCTCTCTCATATATTAATATTTTCCCAGGTTCCCTAGGCACTATTTGTCCTTCTTTGATCTTTTTGTGCTCTCATCCTGGTCTTCAAAGTCATTTTATCTTCTTCTACCTCATTTTGGTATAAGAGTTCTGGCAACAGCTGCTTATGTTCCTTTCTATCTGTCTTTTGTAATAGGTTCTTTGAAATCTGAGTTTCTGAATAAATATCTGAGCTCATCAAGACCTCTTGGCTGCTCATATTGGTTGTTGCAGTACTACTCCTTTTGTTTAACTTAACTACATGGTACATTTATTCACCTTCTCTCCTATATAATCCCTTTTAGATCTCTGGCCTAAGTACTGAAATTTTGTAACATCCTTTCTAAAATCTGGGTTCATAATGAATCTCTGGACACAGTGCTGACCAATGGAAGACTCATATGCATTTATAAATTGTCTAGATGTCACATTATAAAATGTAAATTAAATAGATAAAATTTAGCTAGGCATTGTGGCAGGTGCCTATATTCCCAGTTACTCAGGAGGCCAAGACAAGAGGATCCCTTGAGCCCTGGAGTTTGAGCTTGCTGTGAGCTATGATGCCATGCACTCTATGCAGGATGACAGAGTGAGACTCGGACTCAAAAAATTAATTTATTAAAAATGAATAGATAAAATTAAATTTAATAGGTTTTATTTAACTTAATATAGCCAAAATATTACACCTAGCATTTCAACATGTAATGAATACAAAATTATTAATGATATATTTTATATCCTTTTCTTGCACTGAGTTTTCATAATCAAGTGTGTATTTTGGTAATTAACATCAAACCTCAATTCCAATTAGCTCCATTTCAAGTGCTTGATTGCCATATGAACCTACTTGAGTACCATCTTGCCCAGGAGAGCTCTAGAATCATCATGAAGAAGCTATTTGTCCTATCCATTATTTCCTTTCCAAATTAAATTGATTATTTCTCATTAAAGCTTTTGATTTATAGAAACTACAACAAAGGTTTAAAGTCCCTTAAGTTCAACATTGAGCTGTTCTGAAATAGTTTTCACTCTATTCTGAGCTCAATTTTATGACTTTAACTTCCACATAACTTGCATTTTAATGAACCTGGCAATATTATTTGAAATACTCAGCACCTTGGTAGGGGGCCACTAAACATCTCTGCTCTCCATTTGTTTTTCATCTTCAGTGTCTTAATTTGACATTAAAAAACATAGAAGATTAATTTAACCTTAAAAGATATCCAGCAAACAAATTGCAAGATGTTTGATCTCATTAATAAGCAACTAAATGCAAAATGGAAAGACAATTAGGAGCCATTTTAGCCTATTAAGTTAGCAACTTACTTTTAAATGATGATTCCTAATAAGGATAAAGCCTTGAAAACTGTTTTTTGCACACTGTTGGTGGTTTTTTCACATCCTTTTAAGAAAACCCTTGGACAATATAAATCAGCAGTGTTAAAAATATTTATACCATTTGATCCGGTAATCATCCTTCAGGGAATCAGTTCTATAGAATTACCAGCAATATTAACCATGTTAATTGTTGCAGCTGCAACACAGTGGACTGAGAATTCCCCAGGAGGGGCCTTTCCCAACCATCTGGTCAGGAGGTAGAGGAAGAAACAGCACAGAGAAATCAACATGCAGAGTTTTTGTGAAAAAGTCTGCTGAGACCCTGGAGAGATAACCCATATCAGCTTGTATAAGGCAGGCATATGCTGCCTTGAACTAAATTCTCAAGTGGTTTTATTAACATTTTAGGATGTGTGTTTATAGAAAGTAAAGAGTTAATAGTCTCCTGACTCAATCATGAGGTGACCTTTTGATTACGACAAAGGTCATCAGGGGGGAGGCACTAAATCATAGAACAATTCTCAAGGGCAGAACTATGTAGGTTATAAACAAAGCTTTCTTAGGGAATGGGAGAGAAATAACTATGGTTATAGCTTTCAAGCTAGATTGTCTCAGCTCAAGGGTAATTTTTAATCCTCTTCTAACTCTGCTGATATCCCGTCTTCACTAAGAAGCTGAATTTTACTCAGATGTTCCTAAACTAGTTTTCTGTCTATGCAGGTGGGTGAACATTTCCACCCCTCTTGTCACAGTAGGTATACTGAGCAGGGGCTGCTGAGGCCTGGGGTCATTCTTGTGTGAGTCTTCTGGAATGTCTGCCTGCATTATATTTCTACCCACAGTTATTCTTATGGAATGCTTACTCCAGAATCATTTATGAAAGCAAAAAGTGAAAAAACCTTAATGGCCAAAATGGAAAATAAGTTAAGTAAATTATACTATGTTCACTAGGTAGCAAATTGAATATGTATTAAAATTATGATTATGGAAAGCTTTCCACAATAATAAAAGTATGTGTAAAAATTATATATATATATACGTATATATATACATATATATACGTATATATATATATATACATATATATACTATATATATACATATATATATACATATATATACATATATATATATACATACATACATATATATATATATATATATATATATATATTTTTTTTTTTTTTTTTTTAAAGACAGGGTCTTTTTTCTGTTGCCCCGTGCAGTGGCATCAGTGGAGCTCACTGCAACCTCAAATTCCTGGGTTCAGGCAACCTCCCTGCCTCAGCCTCCCAAGAAGCTGGAATTACAGGCAACCACCACAATACCCAACTAATTTTTTTAGTTTTAGTAGAGAAGGGGGTCTTACCCTTGCTCAGACTGGTCTAAAACTCCTGAGCTCAAGCAACCCTCTCACCTTTGCCTCCCAGAGTGCTAAGATTATTCGTGTGAGCCACTGTGCCCGGCCAAGAAAGGTAAGTGAAAAGCCTATGATAAAACTATGTGGGGGACAGATCAAGTGAGTAGGGAGGATGTTTTAATACAGTTATTGGTTTACTGGCTAAAAACTTCCTCACAGACAGGGCCATATGAGCTAGCATAGTGTCCTGATGCAAAAGCCATGAGTTGTTGGACAAAGTTTTCAGTTGATATTTTCCTGTTTCTCTTTCAATATTTACATCATCTGCTATTTCTCATAGTCAACCATCAATTTTGATGCACAATTTGGCAAATTTTTGAAAAGTTTTTGCCAGTTCTATTCAATACTGGCTGCTCCAACCTCTCTTCATCAGTGATTCTTTCTCTCCTCTCAGAAGATGTTTACATTCATTTGTACACTGCTATTTTCCTTCATGGCATTATCCCCATAAACTTAGATGAAAATGTCTCTGATTTTACTTCCACACTTGCCAAGAAATTTACAAGAAATTTACAATTGTTCATTGCTGTAATTCAAGCTCTGACATTTTCTTGATGACACACAAAAATATGCAACAGCAATGATAAACTCCACTCACTAAGACACCTCCACACGTCAACAAGAGCACAACTGTAAGATGCTGATATACCAAGGTTATGAAATCTTACTGAGTTGTTTGTACAGTGCTGCCAATGTAAATTCATGTTTGGAAACTTAATTGTCAGGCCTCATATGTGCGTATATAACTGTATGTGTATATGTGTATGTAAGATAATGGGAAAACATTTAAAAATGAAAACAATGGTTCTATTCAAGGAATAGTATGCAGGTGATCTTTTGGATTGGACCATAGTCCATGTTTTAAGGGAAAAAAATTGCAATTTACATAAATAATTAAAATTAAATAACATTTCAAAAGTCTTTTGTATATCAAAGTGTTGTAAAAGTACATTTAGTCATTTTCCAGTGGCCCAAGAAAGGGCCAGAGCCCTGATCTTCCCCCTAAGTAGCTGTGAGACCTGAATACACCTTTCTCAGGCTTTGTGGTCTTAGTTTCCTCATCCATAAAATAAGAAATGAAAGTAAATGACACTATAAGTTTTCCATGTCTTAAACTCTATAACTTTTTGAAAGCATAGCCAAAATAATATTTATCATGGTTTCACAGTGAGGATCAAATGAGATAATATTTAGGAAAGCAACTTAAAATATGAAAAGCATTATGCCATTTTACATTGGTACTAGTATTATAATTCAGCTCTATAACTACCATATATACTCGAGTATAAGCCGAGTTTTTTCGGCACAAAATTTGTGCTGAGTTCGGGTTTTTCGGCACAAATTTTGTGCCGAAAAAACTCGGTTTATACTCAAATATATACGGTATGTTATGTTATATTCCAGGTAGAAAGCAACTCAGCACATGCACTGTGGTGGTTCCAAACAGACATTGTTCAAGGAAGTGAGCACACAAGTCCTTAGCTCTGGAAACTACAGTGTGAGAAAGGCAAAGGAACAAGATGGGACTGAAGAAGTGGGAAAGAGCCAATGTAAAGAAGGCTTATGCCTCTGAAAGAACTTTGACTTTCAGAGGGCACAGTGGATAATGCCTATAATCCTAGCACTCTTGGAGGCCCACACAGGAAAATCTTGTAAGCTCAGGAGTTCAAGACCAGCATGAGCAATAGTGAGACCATATCTCTTCTAAAAATAGAAAAATTAGCCAGGCTTGAGGGGGATGCTGTTGTCCCAGCTACTTGGGAGGCTGAAAGCAGGAGGACATCTTGAACCCAGGAGTTTGAGGTTGCTGTGAACTGTAACTTTAATGTGTTTTTGAGTGCCACTGACTTATGTTTGAAGAAGCTTTCTCAGAGTCCATATGAAGGGATGTTCCTTTAAGACCTTCCAAAGTGATTAGAAATTTAATTATGCAGGAGGCAGGCCCTGAAGGCAGAGTCAGGCTGTCTCTGGAATGTCCTAGAAGGGACCTTGGAAGTGGAAAACAAGATAAGTTAATGTGCATCTCAGTTACAGGTTGCACCTGTTTTACACAGATGAACGGCTGAATAAGTTTTTGTGGTTGCTCTGTATGGTTTCTTTGTACTCTTACTGTATAGACCATTTGTGGCCAACTGGTTTTATTATTAGAATGTGTACGTGTGTGTACATGCAGAACTTAGTGTTGTTAAAACTATATAAGCTTGCAAAAAATAAAGTTAAGTGCTGCATGCCTGAGCGAGCTGCAGTCCTCTGCTTCTCCATAATTCTGACTGCTGGTCTTATCTCTGCGACCCCAGCCTGGACCACTTACAACAACAGTGAACTATGATGACTCTAGACTACACTCTAACCTAACAGAATGAGACTCTCAAAAAAAAAAAAAAAAAATGAAGTTTAACTTTTATTCTAGATTCAAATGTTTCTACCCCCACCTCAACACACTGCTTATTCAACTTCAACAATGTTTTGTGTTCGATTTTTTTAAATAATTAATATATACAAATGACAATTGATTCAGTAAGAATAAAAGAGTTAAATACTTGATGAAGAATCAGCCTCTCCCCTTTCTTCCTATTCCTATTCCTGAGTCCTCTATCAAAAAGGTACAAAGGTTGCCAATGCATATCTATGTAATAAAAAAAAAGGTGGAGAGAAAAGGAGGAGAGATGTCTGCATACATATTTATGGTTTTTCTCAAAGATACATAATATACATAAATTTCTGCAATTTGCTTTCCTTTTGACATAATACATTTCAGTGAGTGTTCATATCAGTACATATAAAGTTGCCTTACTATTTTTTCTTTCCATGGTCACAAAGTATTCCATTCAAGGAATATCTTGTGGTTTATTTAATTACTTGGATACTTAGATTAGTCCTAACTTTTGCTGTTACAGAAAATTATGCAAAAAATTCTGAACATCAAAAATTGCTCATATTTTTCCCACCTATGGTTATGGCAATAACAATAAATTCTTACAAATGAAATAAATTCCTAGAAATATTCATTTTAATATTGATTGATAGTGCCAATTACCCATGGAATTGATTGGAAGAATTATTTTATTTCAATTAACTATATGTGAAATAGTTGTTCCTTCATATTTTCCCTCAAATAGCACTTTATCAAACATTTTTGTTGTTTTTTTGTTAATCATTTGTGAGGAATGAATGTCATATAGTTTTAATTGTCATATAGTTTTAGTTGGCATTTCACTAAGAATGAGGTAGAACATTTTTGAAAGGTGAAAATTTTATTTATATGTCTCTTCCTAAAAATGGTTTCTTTTTTTTTTTTCAATTTTTCCTTTATCAGCCTTTTCTAATAGATATATAGATATTTTATCCATTTGTTTCTTATAACTCACTTTGCATGTTGTATTTTTGTCCATGTAAAATTTTCTTTTTATTTGTATGTTACTAAATTCATTACCTTTTTTTAATAGTTACCAATTTTGTATATATTTTAAAAGAGTTTTTTTACTCTTGTATTACTAAAAATCAATATTAGTATTAGAATTCAAAATTAGTATTTCCATGGTTTGTGAAATATTTTCTAAATATTTAATCAACATGGAATTTATTTTGGTGAAAGGAATAAGGTGGGGGTTCTAAATAATGTTTTCCAGATGGGCTACTATATTGTTATCACTATTATCTATAAGTGATAATTTCTCTAGTGATAGGAAATTCATATAATATTATAAAAAATATAAATTTAATATATGTTTGTGTGCTTTTATACTCTGTAGTCTTGCCGATTTATAGCAATACATATTTGCCAATAATATGCTGTTTTAATTGTTCTTATATACTTGGTAGGATGAGAAGTTTTTATTAATCCTTCTTCAGAATTTGCTTGGTTTTTCTTGCTTGATTATTCTTTCACTGAACTCAAAATTAGTTCATATAATTCCCAAAACAATTTCCTCTGGTATCTTTATTGAGATCACATTAAACTCATGGTATAATTTTAAGAAAATCAAACATTACACTATTGAATATTTCTACCCAAAGACACAGTATACCTTTCTATTTGGACAAATATTACCTTTTTTTATTTTTTATTTTTGTAGAGACAGTCTCACTTTATTGCCCTTGGTAGAGTGCCATGGCGTCACACAGCTCACAGCAACCTCCAACTCCTGGGCTTAGGCGATTCTCTTGCCTCAGCCTCCCAGGTAGCTGGGACTACAGGTACCCGCCACAATGCCCAGCTATTTTTTTTTTTTTTTTTTGGTTGTTTCAGTTAGGCTGGGGCCGGTTCAAACCCACCACCCTCAGTATATGGGGCCAGCCTACTCACTGAGCCACAGGTGCCACCCAACAAATATTATCTTTTTTACTTAGTTGAATTTGAAAAATTGTTTAATATCAATCTTTTACATTCCTTATTTTTGTTTCTAATAACTTTATAGCTATTAAAAATGGACTTGTTTCCTTTATGTGTTTAAATAATGTTTGTATAAGTATTATAATTAGTTGATTTTTAATATTAACTTCAGTTTATTAAATTTACTCATTGTTTTATGTTTTAAAGGTATACAATCATAGAATTTATAAATATTGCTGTTTCTTCTGTCCCTTTCTCATTTCTTTTTCCTGCCTTAAAGCACATACCCTTCAGAATAGTGTTATTCATGGTGGTGATCCTATAAATAATTATATGCTTGGTAAGAAAGTATCCATCTAATCACAAGCTGTGGACACTTTATTTTGCAGATCACAGAACATCTCCAATCCCTTTATAGCATCTCTGAAGATGATAAGGTGAGTTTTCATCTTTGTAGTATTAATGTGGTCAAACAACAGGTTGTCTCATATCTGACAGCTCATATGGAGCTGTCTTTGCATTGCTGGTACAAAACCCACTTGGTTGTGGTTTGCAATTCTTAAGATAATTTTTTTTTTTTTTTTTTTTTTTTAACAGAATCTCACTCTGTTGCTCTGGCTTGAGTGCAGCAGCATCCTGGTAACTCACTGCAACCTCAAACTCCTGGGCTCCACAGATCCTCCTGCCTCATATTCATATCCACTTTCTTATCTCTCTTTCAGCTCCATGAAGAGCATTTCCATCATCTCCCAAAGTTCCTTCCTGCTGTTTATAGTCAATTCCAGCTCCTAGCCTCGGCCCTGGGAAACCACTGTTCTGCTTTCTGACTCCAAAATTTTTCCATTTCTAGACAGTGCATGTAAATCAAACAATGCTTTGTGCCTAGCTTCTTTCATTCAGTATACTTTTGAACTTAATGCATTTTTCAGTGTATATCAATGATCATTCTTTTTATTTGCTGAATATACAATACCATTGTACACGTATGACTACACATGTATTGTTTATCCAATCCCTGCTGACCGACATTTATTGTAGATTGCTACTTGATTTTGGCTATTATAAATAATGTTGTTGTGAACATTCATGTATATGTCTTTGTATAGACATATATGTTTTTCATTTTGTTGAGTAGATTTCTGGAAATGGTTTTGCCAGGTTGAATAGTAAATCTACGTGCAACACTTTAAGAAATTGGCAAAATGTTTTCAGAAGTGGATATATCATTTTCATTCCCACCAAAAAGCAAGAAGGTTTCTGGTTCTCCATATCCTTTCAGCAATTGGTATCGTCTAATTTCTTATTACAGTCATTCCAATGGGTGTGTAGTAGTAGGTGACTGTTGTTTTAATTCATGTTTTCCTAATGACTAATGATATTGAGCAAATTTTCATGTACTTATTAACCACTTGTATATCTTGACTCTTCAACTCCTTTGCTCAGTTTATAAATTTCGTAGTTAGGTGTGGCTTCGGTGATTTCAACAGAATTCCTAAGGTATAAAATAAAATGATTCCAGTCTGCCTGTTCCTATCTGCAGTGCCACCCAGCACCATGTGACCTCTGGTGTCCCAGTTCAACTCACGGCCTCTTCATAACTTTTCCAGGAGCTACTTTTCTGTACAGCTTTTTCCCCCTCTGGTTATACTACCACATAAATTATAGCTGCCTCAGCAGCCTGAGCTCTGACATGTTTCCTCTGCTCTGTGACACTACTGTTTTCAATCTGGGTTCACTCCCTTGTACCACAGTCTGGAAAGAGCATCCAAGGCTGAAACCTGAGGTAGAGTTAAGATATATCTGGGTGATTGTGATTTCTTTGTCTTAAGGATAGCAGACCTTTGTTGTAAATTGTCCAGTGTCTGAAATTACTTCATAATTTTTGTCCAGTTTAAGAGCTGATTAGTTGAGTAGTTAAATCTCAAACTAGTTACTTGGTCATGTCCACACCCAGAGTCCCTTTTAATACTAAAATGTTCACCTCAGAAAATTTACCTCTAAATATATACATATATTTATACTACGTGCATATATATGTATGTATATTAGACCTAAGCTTGAAGTTTTGTAAAAGTATTTCAAAGATTTCCACTTCTTTTTATTTTGTAAATAATAATGACCCCTCCTATGAAGATTTTATAATTTTACAATAAAATATTAATATATATCATTTGACAGCTGGACCCTGTAACTCCCTGGGACAATTAAATAACCACTTAAAAAAAGCTTTGCTTTTCTTGGTGAAATTTAAACTTATAATATGAAGGGACTTTTTTCTAGTCTAACTGCTTCATAGAAATAGAAAATGCATTCTAAAAATATTCCATCTGGGACAACAGATTGGTGCACAAAAGGCTGAAGTTCAAATTTAAGAGGACTAACAAAAAGGAAAATGGAAGAAACCATCAATAGCTTAATTATTCTCAGCAAAATGAAATTAAAATGCAAATATAGTCAGCTGAGATGGCATTGGTTGTGAATGTCACCACCACATTAATGGATGGCAGTGACTACAGATCAAAATATACCATTTTTGTGTACAGTTCTAAAATAGTGAAGAGAAGTTTGTTTAAATCTGTATTTAGTATGATGATACTATAATTATAAATAGATGACAATGAAAAAAATCTTGACCTTTGTTCTTAAAATTCTTAAAGGTATTAATATCTAAACCTTTTGTAGCTAACATTCCAGAAAATTCCAGATCAGACCACAAAGTAAAGACAAATATATTAGCTGCATTCTCAATACTAAAGGCTTTGTGGAAACCATGGTATTTGCTGAAAACGCTTTGCCTACAATCTCTTGAAGCCAAAAAAGAAAGGCAACCCCATATCATCTATAAGTATTCTCTCAAGTAAAATGACCTGACAGAGGAATTCTCAAAGTCCCCTTTAAGTTCTAGCAACCTCCCCCCCAAAACTATATATTTATCCATCTATGCATATATTTATGTTGGTAATGTGATTTGGTCTAGAATCCCTGCCTCTCATGCTGTAAGTAATATTGGATTTAATAATCTTCAATTCTTTTACATTTATTTCTGTTGAGTATTTATAGTTCAAACTTTATTCACTTCACATGGACAAACACAAGCATAGATTCACCCCTTCTTTTTATGTCTTCAATGTTAAGGGATATAACACATTTTTAAGATACAGTTAGTTTGGATTCATATCTGTCTTTTGGATGCATGCTCTTCAATATGATTTTGAGTGTATGGGGCTAGATAGCATCCAAACATGAGTTGAAATCATTGCCCAGTAATTAAATGATCTTATCTTGTAAATGTGGAAAACCATACATGGTGACAAAAAGATTAGAAATCAGGACATCTGAATTCTGGTCCAAGTAGGACAAGATTAAATGAAGGGATTAAAATTGAGTTATCTCAGTTAAATTTCTCATCTAAAAAATAAGGGCTTTTATCTGAAAGATCACTGAAGAACCCATCCCCAAGAACTCCGTAATGTAGCTGGCAAGCCAGACATTTGCACAGAATATTTAATAAACACAAGAGGGGGCTGAAGCCAGAATTTGCTCCACAGAAAAGAAATCGTATACTTAAAAATATGCCTTTCCTGCTCTCCCCCTCTCCTGTTTAACGTGTCTGATTAATATTGCAGAGGATGTTAAGACCAACAGCAACAACAGCTTTGTTTTACCTTGCTTAGGGATTCATTTGTTCTCAAAGCTTCCTGTTCTTCAAAAGGATTAAAACTAGGATTGTAGGCTTTTAAGGTTTCTTTTGTTTCATTCTGGCTTAACATTTTTCTGGAACTTTTTGTTAAAAATCATTTCTTTTCTTAGCAGTTCTAATCAAAAGAACATTTTCTTTTTTATACATAAGTTTTCTCCTTTGCAATGTCCTGTGACACAGACTCCCCTATAAATAATATTATATTACAGTTTGGTTGCTGACATCATTTTTGCTTCTTCATTTAAAAAAAAAAAAAATCAGATTTCCTTCAGTACAAAGATGTACGTACTTTCCTGAGTCACCGGGCAGGGCCACCACCACCTGAATGTACCAGTCATGCCTGCATGCCCCATTAGTAACCACAAAGAAATTCTGGTATTAATTATGACACTCTACTCGCACAGCTCTGTTTATATTATTAAGTTATTTTACTGCATTTCCTCATGGGCTCTTCCTCAGAAGGGTCTTTTATGGCAGGTATGGCATGTGTCTTTTGTCTGTTTTTATTTTCATTTTTTGAGACAAGGTCTCCCTTTGTTGCTGGGTTGGAGTGCAGCATCCTGATCACAGCTCACTACGACTTTGAACTCCTGGGCTGGAGTGATCTTCCTGCCTCAGCCTTCCTAAGTAGCTGGGGCTATAGGTGTGCACCACCGTGCCTGGCTATGTCCTTCTTTAACAAGGAAGAAATGGAAGCTCAGACACAACAAGTTACAAAACAAGTGGGAAAGTGGAGGGAAGAGCAGATGTCCAACTCCGGTCCCTGGTCCAAGACTCAACCACAATGTCACCTCATCTTTCCTCTGCAAAGAAACATCCTTTCCTCTCCTTCAGCCCTGAACTGAAGTGAAAATTTTCTTTGAAATCACTACAAGACCTGATTTCATATTAATTTACACCACATCAGAAATCCTAGAAGAAGGGGCAGGGAGCAATAGATCTCTTAGAGTTGCCACTAATCTGCCAGCCCTATGATCTATAACCTGGTTATTCTCATCTTTTTTGCTTCAAATCCCTGAGGCATGGAATAAAGGAGCAATTTCTGAACATGAATCTTCACATAGTTTTCCTTAGCTTAGTTTTCATTTTCTTTAAATAAAAAGAAATTTTTTGTTTTAACAACAACAAAAAATGGTACTGATATTAGGTGTGAATTATTTTCTCTTTGACTTTGCAGCATGACAAGTTCATAAAATTGGTTTTTAGGTGCTTTAATTAGCATCTTAAATTGCTTTCTTCTTTTTTTGTGTGCCATCTTTGTAGCCTATTGTTAATACAAGAAGTGCTTGAAACTGTGGGCCCTGTCTATGGACTTGTCTAATTTCCAAATCTTATGAAAATACACTGAGAATAAACTATAGAATAATGAATTTGGATATGTGGGATCAGGTTTTAGGAGAATAAACATGAGGTATTTCATAGTTTCTGTACTTTAGCTCTGATCATAATCTCAGTCTATTTTTGCAGATGAACAGTAGCTTCTTTTGTTTGTCCCACAAAATGCATTATCACAATCAAAAGATTTGAAAAAAAAAAGCATTTTAAGGTGAGTCATCAAAGTGTCAGCCTCCACATTTTATGACGTGAGAAAAAACCAATCTATGTTTTGACAAACAATAAGCTCTCACCTTTGCACACTTGTGTTAGTATAATGGTAGCCAGGATAATATTTGCATTTTGTTGTTGTTCTTGTTTTGCACTTAGGTATATTTCTGTGGTTTCAAGAATCGACTAGAAGTCCCAACATACTCCTGCATTATCTCAGTTCCATGCAATAACAAACCAGATAGAATTTATGAGCCAAGCTGAACATATGTATAATCAGAATTATAAAACTGTCCACACATTCAGAGCATCAGCTCTTACCTCGTTATATCTCTGTGAGCCTATGAATCTGACCCAACAGCCACCACTGTGATACAGCTATGTGTATCCTAATGACATCATGTGGTGTTTATACCCGTACTTGACAGAGTCTTTTGAGCCTGTTCAACATTAAGCAGCATTTGTAATAGATGATTTGCTGCAAATGAAAAAGCAAAGATATATTCATATATTTGAATACTAATCTCTTGTGTAAATTTCTAACTTTGGAGAGTCAGATCTAAGGTAATCTAGATGGAAAAGAAATGTGTGGATTCTTCCCACATAGACTGAAGCTTGGAGTGCGACCTTAACACTATTACGGTATTGGAATGGAATTTTTGATGAAAGGAAATTATGTGGTATTTACGAAATACAGGAAACACTGGATATCTTTCTCATTTTTCATCCCCAAACATCTATTTATAATTACATAGCAAGAGATTTAGAAACAATAATAATTTTGGAGAGGCTGGCAATTAGAGCAAATCTGTAGGTGATTTTTAAATACCCAGCATAACCAGATACATTTTTCCCTCTAAAAATATTGAATGCTTATAATTATAGCTTATCAGAACAAAGAACCCTTTCCTCTCGGTAGATGAAGACTGAAGTTTGTGAAATCACTGCAAATATATATGCCAAGAAAACAATTGAATTTATTTTAATTTAAAATGCATATGTTCAGGGCCTGTGGCTAGAAAAATATGCATGAAGAAAAAACAAAATAAATACACAGTGGAAATGGGCTTAAATTTTCTGGAACACTGGGAAAATACCAATTCTTAACCTCAGTTTTTTTTTTTCCTGTAAAGGAATGCTGACCTCAGTGTTAGTAAGAGTGTTAGTAAGATAATTAAATGAAAGAAACAGATAAAGTGTTTAGCAGAAAATAGGTAAAGCATTTAGCAGTAACATGTGACTGTAACACGTAACAGTCATACGTGTTAGGAATTATTATTTCCCATTATTTCACAAATGCTGTTCAATATCATAAGTGTATATTGATATTGATGAGAAGCTTATTAAAATTCTATGCAATAAATTTCACAGTAATGCTTTCTATCCTTTTTTAAAGAGAATTCATGTCATAGTTAGGTAGTTTCCCATGATGTTTTCTATTTTAATTTTTGTTTTAATGTACAAACGTAAAATGGGATGACATGGTCCTTTTTGGAAACATTAATACATTGTTTATAAGAAATGCCTAACATCATTGCAGATTTCTATTTAAACTTTCGTCTTGTTTACTTGATACATGAATACACTTCTTTAAAAAACCCACTAAACCATTACTTGCAGGTAATTCTGTTAGGGGAAATAGTCCTCATCTTTGTGGTACAAAAGTGACAACAATAAAAGCCATAATAACAAGGGCAATCTTGGCCTGGGCGTTCTCGTGTCTTCCGTCCTCACCACTACCAGGGATGGCGTGGAGAAGCAGGTTGTCTAATTGGTGGTGACCACCATGGGTCTCTATTGTTATGTATGATAAAACCAATCTGTAACAGGGGCGGCAGAAACAGGAGCAAGAAGCACACACATGTGGGGTTAAAGTTGTCCTTTATTACCAAGAAGATGTCTTTTATTACCAGGAAGATGGGGAGATCATTCTCAAAGCCTGCCTCACTTTGAGAGTTTCACAGAGTTCTTATGCCATCCTCTAAAGTTACCATCATGGCCAGGCGTGGTGGCTCATACCTGTAATTCCAGCACGCCGGGAGAGTGAGGCAGGTAGATTGCCTGAGCTGAGGAGTTGGAGACCAGACTGAGCATGAGCGAGACCCCATCTCTAAAAATAGACAGGCATTGTGATGGGCACCTGTAGTCCCAGCTACTCAGGAGGCTGAGGCAAGAGGATCACTTAAGCCCAAGAGTTTGAGGTTGCTGTGAGCTGTGACACCTCAGCACTCTACCCAGGATGAAAAAGTAAGACTCTTGTCTCAAACAAAAAAAAAGTTCCTATCTTTAGCTCTATGTCATCCAGCCCTCTAATCTCCAGCTGGATGACACTATGTTTGTTACTGTCCCAAGCTGTCCATTTGGTGCTTTTTCTTCAGCCCAGGGTCATGATGACCTGCATGGAGTGGGGGACAGGTAAGGACTGGTGATGTGACTAACTGATAACAAGTTAGATCATTAAGCAACTGTTATGGCTTGAGGGTGGCAGTTTGAAGCTATTTCTCCACTTACAAATCTATGAAAAAAATTACAAGGTTAAGAAATCAGTCTCTTTACTTTCTGGCTCTGACCAATGGGAATTTGTGCAGAACTAAATGCCCCTTCTGGTGAACTGTCCCAAAGTGTGGCCTGGTGGGGGTGGACAGGGGAGATGAGTGCAGGGAAGGTAAAAATCATAGCAGGTGAGGGAACAACAAGGAAAGCCCATTTCCTCATGAACCCAAGGCACCTGCTGCCTCACGGCCTCCGTCTGTCACAAAGCTGACATTTGGGTCTCCATCTACAAGTTAGTTTCTTCTCAGGTCTGGTAGAAAACAAGTGCATTTATTACTCGTTTGCCCCATAAAACACAATCGCCCTCTGAATGTGTTTTCCACAGTCCTCAGTGCTCCTCCAGGGATGTCCAGTGCCAGGAGTTGTGTCACCCCTGCCCTTCCTATGCCTTTACATAAAGATACATGACTCTGTAACTCTATTGGTTTATGGCTCTCTGTTCTTTTAATATAAGTTATCATATAAACCCCCAAATTCATATAAGTATGAATTTTTCTGGTCATTTTTAATCTTAAAATATGTCTTGGAGATCCATCCATCTCTCTACTGCTTTCTTTTTAGTCACACTTAGTATTCCAGAGAGGGAAGATGCTATATTTATTCAGGCATTACTCTATTGAAAGACATTTAGGCTATTTACAATTCTTCAATACAACAGCAACAAAAATCACACAATGATGTTTTTATTTAAGTCCTGTTGGTGAGTGTTCCTGTAGGGCTGATGTAGGGAAGTGGGGATGGCTGGCATATGGAGGCTGTATTTTAGTTGTAATAAATACTGCTAAATTGTCCTTTAGCAATAGACCTCCCTCCACTAGTTGTGTCTGAAGATACTGCTTCCTCCACAGTCTCATCCACACCAGATGTGCTTAGGTTTTTAAATATTTTCCTATCTGGTTTAAAGAAAGCCCTACTTCATTTTAATTTGCAATCCTCTTGTTTCTATTGAAGATGTACCTTTTTTTCATATATTTGTTGAGCAATTTTATTTTTTCTGCTATGATTGCTTCTTCTTACCTTTTGAACATTTTCCTAGGGGTTGTTTGATTTTTTTCTTACTGACTTACAAAATACATTACATACATTTTGGATGAGAAACCTCTGTCGGATATATAAAAGTAAATGTCTTTTTCCAATCTAACTTGTCTTTTGAACATTTTAATGTTTCTATGTGACACCAAAGTTTTGCCTTTTGATGAACTTGAATTTAAGAGGCTTCATGCTTTTTGTTTTGTGTTTCTTCCCTGAAATCCCTTTCCTCCCTCGATGCCCTAAAGACGGTATTCTTTGTTTCCTTATAAATGTATGGCTTCCTTTTTTATAGTTATACCCTGAAATGTTTTCTTAGGCATATCAAATTAAACTCATAAGAAACATAAACCAAACAAATCAAAGCCTGGCAAACATTTTTATAAATTAATCAAATTCTTTTAAATATTTAAGATTACAAGTATAAATTTTACATATCTGGTTCTCTCGAGTACTTCAAATACTGACATGGTAGACATACAAATTAAAAACAAAACCAAATATTCCTAAACACAAAAATTCTCTCTATTGCTTACCTGGCCCTTTAGAAAGACACATTGTGGTTTAGAGACAAAATTTCAGGGCATGAAGTAATGTTTGATTGTCAGCCACTGTCTTCTGGCTTCAGATTTCTGACATTGGTCTTTCCAAATAATGAGTTTAATATTAATAAGAAGGAATTTGAATGCCTATTAGGACCTTAACTAAACATCCCATATGAGATCTCATGTAATCCTCACACCAATTTCTGAGGTTGGTACTATTATGCCCATTTTATAGATGAGGAAATTGAGGTACAGGGAAATTCAATACTTTTTCAAGTTTAGGAAGTTTGTAGGTAGAGGAAGAAGAATATAATCCCAGGCACTGTGTCTCCAGAGCGTGTGCTGGTAGGTACCTTATACGTCATACCTTCCTATCATTTTGAAACATCACTTTAGATATCACTTCCTTCACTTATTGAAAGGAGGAATAACCTGAAGTTTGGTTTTTACTCCTAAAGTCTTGTGATTCTTAAATGCAAGATAAAAAAAAAAAGCTACCTACTACCAAACCATATACCACTCTGAGCAATCAACTATTTCTAATCTTCACTCAGCATTCTAATTCAGATATTCTCCCGTCTTAGGGGCAACCTGGGAGTTGCCAGGCAATGACAAGCATAGCCAGAGATGCATCAGACTGAGTGGCTGACTGACTTGGACACCCGGCAGCATCAAAAGGTTTAATCTTTTTTTTTTTTTTTTTTTTTTTTTGAGTTTTTAGTCGGGGGTGGATTTTAACCCGCAACCACTGGCATATGGGGCCGGCGCCCTACACCTTTG
>CAUYPK010085554.1:0-21794 GCA_963574355.1 Loris lydekkerianus | reverse complement strand
ACCAGAGATATTGGCGTAGATGTGGAGAAAAGGGCACAGTTCTACACTGCTGGTGGGAATGCACAGTTCCTTTTGGAAGGATGTTTGGAGAATACTTAGAGATCTAAAAATAGACATGCCATTCGATCCTATAATTCCTTTGCTAGGTATATACTCAGAAGACCAAAAATCACAATATAACAAAGACATCTGTACCAGAATGTTTATTGCAGCCTAATTCATAATTGCTAAGTCATGGAAGAAGCCCAAGTGCTCATCAACCCACGAATGGATTAACAAATTTTGGTACATGTATACCATGGAATATTACACAGCCTTAAAGAAAGATGGAGCTTTACCTCTTTCATGTTTACATGGATGGAGCTGGAACATATTCTTTCTTTTTCTATGCTTTGGAAAAGGTTGTATAATATAGGTATTAGTTCCTCATTAAAGGTTTGATGGAATTTGGATATGAAGCCATCTGGTCCTGGACTTTTTCTTTTGGGGGGGGGAGATTTCATATTGTTGATGATATTTCAGTGATTGATATAGATCTATTCAAGATTTCTAATTTTTGTTGGTTGAGTTTAGCAAGATGGCGTGCTTCCAGGTATTGGTCCATTTTCTTCAGATTTTCATATTTCTGGGAATATAGTTTTTTGTATTAATCATTGAGAATTTTTTGAATTTCTAAGGTATCTGTTGTTATTTCTCCTTTATCACTTCTTATAGATAATATTAGAGATTTTACTTTTCTGTTTCAGGTGAGGTTGGCCAAAGGTTTATCAAATTTTTTGTTTGTTTGTTTGCAACAGAGCCTCAAGCTGTCATCCTGGGTAGAGTGCTGTAGCATCTCAGCTCACAACAAACCTTCAACTCCTGGGCTCAAGTGATTCTCCTGCTTCTGACTCCCAAGTAGCTGGGACCACAGGCACCCGCCACAACACCCGGCTATTTTTTGGTTGTAGCCATCATTGTTGTTTGGCAGGCCTGGGCTGGATTCAAACTGGCCAGCTCAGATGTATGTGGCTGGCCCCTTAGCCACCCTATCCACAGGCACTAAGCCAGGTTTATCAGTTTTATTAATCTTTACAAAAATCAACTTTTTGTTTCATTGATCTTCTGAATGATTCTTTTGTTTTTAATTTCATTTAATTCTGCCCTAATTTTGGTTATTTCTTTTCTTCTTCTGGGTTTGGGGTTGGAATGTACTTCCTTTTCCAGTTGCCTGAGATGATCCATTAAGATATTGGGCTTTCTCTGTTTCTGTTTTCTTGATGAAGCCTTCCAATGCTATAAATTTCCCTCTTAGGACTGCCTTTGGAGTATCCCACAGTTTTTGATAATTTGTGTGTTCATTATCATTTTATTCCAAAAATTTGGTAATTTCCTTCTTAATCTTGTCTTTGACCCAGCTATCATTTGGCCTTAGATTATTTAGTTTTCATGACTTTGAGTATGAAGGTTCCTGTTGCTGTTGAGTTCAACTTTTATTCCATGATGGTCCGAGAAGATACAAGCAATAATTTCTATACTTTTAAATTCGCTGATGTTAGACTTGTGTCCTAGGATATGATCAATTTTGCAGGATGATCCATGGGCTGATGAGAAGAATGTATATTCAGTTTCATTATGATGAAATGTTCTGTAGAGGTCTGTGAAGTCCATTTGCTCTAGGGTCAGGTTTAAGTCTAATATTTCTTTGTTTAGTTTCTTCTTGGAGGCTCTATTCAAAACTGTCAAAGGGTCTAAAAATCTCCAACTATTATAGTGCAGGAAGATATGAAGCTGATTATATCCATTAGGATTTGCTTTATAAATTGAGGAGCATTCTGGTAGTGTGCATAAATGTTAATTATCAAAATCTCTTCATGTTGGATATTTCCCTTGACAAATATGTAGTGACTTTCCTTATGTTTCTTTATCTTTGTTGGCTAAATCCAATTGTATCTGCAACTAAAATTGCAACCCCTTCTTTTTTTCTGGTTTCCATTGGCCTGTATTATAGAAGACCATCCCTTCATCTGAGTTTACTTTTAAGGTAAGATGAGATTCTTGTATGCAACAGCTATCTGGCCTGAGGTTATGTGTCTCGTTATCCAGCCTGTACCTCTTTAGAGGAGAATTTAAATCATTCACATTAATTGAGAGAATTGATAAGCCTGGTTGTGTTTTGGGTGTCATGATTTTCAGATGTCCAGTGGACATTTTCAATCCTTTTACCACTGTGGAAGTTGGATTTTGTTGAAAAATTTCTGGGAGAGTTTACTTTGGTGGTAGAGCATTGTACTGGTCATTGTGAAGGATGGGTCTGAGAATATCCTGGAGAGCTGGTTTAGTTACAGAAAATTTTTTTAAAATGTGTATATCTTGGCCGGGCGTGGTGGTGCACGCCTGTAGTCCCAGCGCTGTGGGAGGCCGAGGCGGGTGGATTGCCTGAGCTCAGAGGTTCAAGACCAGTATGACCAACATTGAGCCAGAGTAAGACCCCGTCTCCACTTAACATCAAAAACAGCACAGCATCTCCAGAGGAAGAAGAAAATGAACACCAAAAAAGAGTACTTCGAACAAGGAAGAATGTACAAGCTAGTTGAAATTAAAAAAAAAAAAAAATTGTATATCTTTAAAATATTTAATTTCTCCATCACAAGTGAAACTCAGTTTAGGTGGATATAGGATCCTGGGCTGAAAGTTGTTTTGTTTTAGGAGATTGAAGGTCGATGACCATCCTCTTCTGGTTTGAAACATTTTGGCTGAGAGATCTGCAGTCATTCTGATATTTCTCCCTTTGTAGGTGATGCTTTTCTTATGTCTGGCCACTTGCAGATTTTTCTCCTTTGTCTTAACTTTGGCAAAGTTAATCACAATGTCTTTAGGAGATGCTTTATTTGGATTGAGTCTTGCTGGGGTTCTGCAACTGTGTACTAGCTGAAGTTTTGTATCTCTTGCAATGCTTGGGAAATTCTCCTCCATAATCTCTTGGCGTAGAGCATCTGTACCTTTAGGATCATCCTCTTTTCCTTTAGGAATTCCTATAAGATAAATATTTGATATTTTGGAGTGATCCCACACCTCTCTGAGGAAATGATCAGTTTTTGCTCTCCATTTGCCTGCCTCTTTGAGTATTTGGGAACATTCAAAAACTTTGTGTTCAGTTTCAGAGATCCTTTCGTCTGCCTGGTCAACTCTATTACTGAGGGATTCTCCTGTATTTCAGAGCTCCTTGACTAACTTTTTCATTTCCTTGAGTTCTATTGTGTCTTTTCTCATTATGTCCATATCTTTGGTGACTTTGTCTTTGAATTCATAAATTTCTTGAGTCAACTTTAGAACTACTCTTTCAATTTCAATTTCTAATTTTTCTTTCATTCTATTTATCACTCTGTGCTCTGCAGGGGGCAGAACTTCAGACCACCATGTGAGCGGGGAAGGGTGGCCTGGGAGTTTGGGATTGTGGGGGAAAATATCTGTTCAACTTTTATAAGTGGGACCTCCCTGGAGAAGGAGAACTGATGTTTAGTGGCTCTCTCCAGTGAGGTAAAATCAGAGGTCTTTTGTTCCCTGCTCACTTGCAGAGAGTCCACAATGGGCCTCCCACTTGGGGGAGGGGTATCTGTCCTCTAGTTGATAGGCGTTGCACCTGTAATTTGTCTTGAATGCTCTTCCTTGGAGTTACAGCTTGCTGAACTTCTTTCTTGGCTCAGCTCCCCACCTTTGGCTTCATAGATTCCAATTTTGTCCAGTTTTTCTCCCTCTAGTTAGGAGCCTCTGTCGAGGGTTGCTACTAGTCAGCCACCTTAGCAGAATTGTCTCCCACAGGTTTCATTTTCAACATAATCTTGTCTCAAAACAAATTAAGTTTCAAGAAATTAATTTTTTCACAAATGAATGTGGATTGCAGGCTTCATCTTTAACATCATGTTATCTGTATGAAAATTGTTTATTTCTTTGGAGCATTTTCCCCATAGCTTATTTAAGGAATCCATTATTTCACCATTCTCCCATCCAAATTTCCCCATAAATTTCATGTTTGTTTTTCCTTCAGTTTTAGCAGAATTTATATTACTGTGATGGAGACTCTTTTAAAATTAATCTTTTACCCTAGTGCCTCAATCTAAATCCTACTCAGCAATATTATGACAAGTTGGTGCAAGTTATTTTGATGGAAAAAATTGAAATCCATGCATAGTTTTTTCAAAATATGCATTTTCCACGAACTTTTTGAAGACCCCTTATATAATGATAATAGAAGTTACCATCTTTGATATTTTGAGGCAAAGAATTTTTTTTTTTTTTTTTTTTTTGTTATAGATTAGGTAAGATATTGTTATTTAAATAAAAAATATGTAGATGATCATTATTAACATCATTGCTTTGTATCTATACTTTGTATCATCTACTATATGTAAACAAACTGTGGCCACAGCAGACAAAATTGACCTAACCACTGTTGGACCATTTATTATGCAGTAGTTCTTTTTCTCTGAAGTAATGTCAAATAGGATTTTATTGTATTTCATTTCAGAAATAGAATTTGCCACGGATTAGACAAGTGCTGGACTGAACTATTTTTTCTTTTAAAATAAATTGTATTCAATTTCTCCCATGTGCCAGCTGCTTTCACAAATGCCATCTTGACACATTGTCTCTAATTATATTTGTGAGGAAAAAGCAAGCAATACTGAGTAGCATAAAAAATAACATAGACATCACCCCTCCCAATCCCATTGCCCAGAGGCAGCAATGATATACTATATTCAGTTCTATTGCTATGTAGGAAGTTATAGGAAGCCCAACTGTGTCAACTAGGCTCTTTGCTTAGAGTCTCACAAGGATAAAATGAAGGTGTTTGCCAGGCTGAGCTCTTATTTGGAGGCTCTGGGGGAAAAGCTACCTCCAAGCTTTCAAGTTGTTTATTTTCTTGTGGTTACAGGACTGAGATTCTTGCTGGGTTTTTGCTTCTTGGGTGGGGTCACTGTCAGCTCTTCAAGGTTACTATCACATTCTTTTCATGTAGTTATCTCCACCACGCCCTCTTCAAGCCACTAAAGGTACATTGAGTTTTTTGTGCTTTGAATTTCTGACTTTCCTTTCTGTTGTTAGCTCTATTCTAAGGGCTCATGTGATTAGTTCAGGGTCAACTAGATAATCTCCCTCTGATTAATCCAAAATCAACTGGTTAGTAATTTTAATTACATCTGTAAAATCCATTTTTCTATATAATGTAATATAATCATAGGTATCATCAGGGAACAGAGATCATGGGGACATCTTAGATTTCTACCAGTTTTTTTACAATATATAAAATTATGCAATCTTCATATCACAGTTTTTACATAAAATACACAATATTTATTCTTCTGAAGCCTTTTCTTCTCTTCTGTGTACACTGTGGAAATGTTTCTCATTGACTGTGGCTATAACTTTGCCATTTATTTATTTATTTATTTATTTATTTATTTATTTATTTAGAGACAGAGCCTTAAGCTGTCGCCCTGGGTAGAGTGCCATGGCATCACAGCTCATAGAAACCTCCAACTCCTCGGCTCAAGTGATTCTCCTGCCTCCACCTCCCACCACAACAGGCACCTGCCACAACGCCTGGCTATTTTTTGGTTGCAGCTATCATTGTTGTTTGGTGGGCTCAGGCTGGATTCGAACCTGCCAGCTCAGGTGTATGTGGCTGGTGCCTTAGCCGCTTGAGCCACAGATGCCGAGCCAACTTTGCCTTTTAAATTGCTGGTTAGTATTGTTTTCTAAAAATTCTCATAATTGAACAATGTCTCTATTGATAGTCATTTAGATTTTCCCTTTTTTTTTTGTTATAAACATTGCTGTCCTATGAATAGTGCTGCAATACCTTGATTATTTATTTATTTATTTGTTTGTTTTTGAGACAGAGTCTTACTCTGTCACCCTCAGTAGAGTACTGTGGCATCATAGCTCACAGCAACCTCAAACCCTTGGGCTCAAGTGGGCACAAGCTATCGACTTGCCTCAATCTCTTGTGTAGCTGAGATTACAGGTGCCCACCACAATGCCCAACTAGTTTTATAGACAGGGGTCTTGTTTTTGCTCAGGCTGGACTTGAACTCCTGAGCTCAGATGATCTACTTGCCTTGGCCTCCCAGAGTGCTAGGATTACAAGCATGAGCCACTGAACCTGGCCTTTTTTTTGTTTGTTTGTTTGTTTAGCAGACCCGTGCTGTGTTCGAACCCACTAGGAGCTGGCACCCTAACCACTGAGCTATGGGCACCCCCTCTCTTTTTTTTTTTTTTGAGACAGAGTCTTACTCTGTCACCCTTGGTAGAATGCTGTGGTGCTATAGCTCACAGAAACCTCAAACTCTTAGACTCAAATGATCCTCTTGACTCAGCCTCCCAAGTAGCTGAAACTACAGGTACCTGCCACAACACCTGGCAATTTTATATATATATATATATATTTTTTTTTTTTTATAGTTGGGAACACCTGGCAATTTTTACAGACAAGGGTCTTGTTCTTGCTCAGGCTGGTCTTAAAATCCTGAGCTCAGCTACCCGCCTCAGCTTCCTAGAGCACTAGGATTATAGGTGTGAACCACCACACCCAGCAATACCTTGATTAGTTATCTCTTTAAGATAAATTGAGAGTTGCAGAATTGCTGGCCAAAGACTGTACACATTTAAAATACTGACGTATAATTCCAGTCAGGCTTTTGGAAAAGTTGCCTCAACTTAATGGTTTGCTTTTTTCTCTACATACACTGTTGCCAATGCTAGATTTTAACAATCCTTTTAATCATTGCTAACATCGTGAAAAGGCATATTTTATTCTATTTACTATTCCTTGATTATCTGTAGGCTTGGACAACTTGCCTTGTTTTTATTATCCACATATGTTGCTGCACTTGAGAACTGTCCATTCATGTCCTCTATCAGTCATGGCTCTTACTTACAAGCAAGAAAAGCCAAGTCTGGTTAACCTAGACAGAAAGGGATTTTGCTGGAAAGCTATGGCAGAGGTTACAGAATAAATGAGAAGGCTGGAGAACCAGGCTTGGTAAGGGAGGCCTGGGCGAAGGGGAAAGCAGTCCATTTAATATCACAGCAGAGGACAGCTGATATGTCATCGTCAGCATTCTCCCTACAGCCCACTGCTGCTGTCTTGAAACTCTCAGTCCTATTGTGAATAAATTCCCAATCAACCCTCTGTTTTTACTTCATTCGTCAATAGTCAGAATCCCAGGTGGGAGAACCTGCTTGACTGAGTCTTTGTCATATGCCGTAACTATAGCAATCAGTGGGTAAGAGCTGGATTCTCCAGCCTCCTTGACTTCCTTTCCACCTTGCCTTCTTTAGATGGACATTCAGATGCTGGGTAGCCCACCCCAAGAAGCACAAATGTCCTTTTTTCTATTATAATGCTGCTGTTGCTTTCGACATCTTTTTTTATGTTAGGGGTGTTAATGTGCTGCCATATGTGTTAGATACATTTCTCCCTTTACTTTATTTTTTCTTTTTTTAACCTTATTAATCCTGGATATTTTTGTGGCAAAATAACTTTAAAAAAAAAAAAGTAACTCCAACCAGTTCTTCTCTGTAGAATCCAGTATAATCCACCACACAGCATTGTTTTTTGTTCAACCAAACCCTGCTGTCCTAGCCACAGTCAGTTTAACTAAGGAGTCTGTTTATAGAGAAAGGATTTTTTTTACACCAAGACCTCTTTGCTTGTATTCTTCTTAATAAAGTTACTGCATACTGCATGTTAGCAAATTCACCCCCATTCTTTTTTTTGAAGCTGAAGATGTTGGTTGAACAAAGGGAGATGAGCCATTCAACCTTGGGTTGCAGTCTCGCGAGTTGAGTTATTCCCCCTAAGTGCTGGAATCCTAAGCGTGGCCCAGCCCTGGATGACCTGGAACGTAGGTGGAGAGAGTGGTTGAAGACACATTTCTTGTTTGAGCCCACATCGTAATGTAACTTTGAAATAAACCTTCATAATAGAAGTGACTTGTGAGTGTGGCTTTTTAAAATCCTCTAATAGAGTTAAGGATGTTTATCATCATAAACTGCTTATTGCTTAAACAATTTAAAAGAAATGATATGACATGAGTAATTTTTTTTTTTTTTTTTTTTTTTTTTCGAGACAGAATATTACTCTGTCATTCTGTCGTCCTGGGTAGAGTGCCGTGGTGACATAGCTCACAGCTACCTCCAACTCTTTGGCTCCAGTGATTCTCTTGCCTCAGCCTCCTGAGTAGCTGAGATTACAGGTGCCCCTTCCCCCAACACCTGCCTAGTTTTTTTCTTTTCTTTTCTTTTCTTTTTTTTCCCCTTTCTGTTTTAGTAGAGAGGGGGTCTCCTCCTTGCTCAGGACTCAAACTCCTGAACTCAAGGGATCCACCCACCTTGGCCTCTCAGAGAGCTAAGGTTACAGGCATGAACCACCATGCCTGGCTGACATGAATAATTCTTTTAAGCTTCTCCTATAACATGTATTACTGGATAGCCAGTTTTAGAATTTGTTAGGCATTGTATTTATGAAAGAATTTCTTCCTCCTTGCTGACCTTATCATGCTCTTGGTTAACTAGTTGCCTCTTGCTCTGAGGAAAACTACTCTTTCTTGCTAAAGTGACACACAATCTGTATTGACCACGTTTCCCCAGGTGCTATTAAAGTTCTTCCTTTTCCAGAAAGCCTCAGTCTGAGTATTTGCTAAGCTCTGAAAAGATACAATTGAATCTTATATATGCCTAAGATTAAGAAATGGATATGATGACAAAAGAAGTTAATTTCCACATAAAGCTAGGAAGATAGGCTGGGCTGATAAAAAGAACCTGAATATGCTTTCCAAAAGGCTCAGTGGGCAAATATATCTACATTTCCAAGTCAATACTTTCCAAAGCTCATGGAGGAAAACAATGTTTCAGGGTAACATGGTTTTCTGAATTTACAATTTACTACTTAACAGTTAAAGCTGGTAGGTAGTCCCTGGTGGTGCTTCAAAATGAAAAAATTCCTAAACGTGTTCTCACTAGCTCTTCCTTACTCCCTCCCTCCCTCCATCCCTTCCTTTCTTCCTTCTTCCTTCCTTCCAACAGACTTTCACTCTATTGCCTAGCCTAGTGTGCGGTGGTATCAGCCTGGCTCATAGCAACCTCAGACTCCTGAGTTTAAGTGATCCTCCTTCCTCAGCCTCCCTAGTAGCTAAGAATACAGGTGCCTGCCACAATGCCTGGATATTTTTTTCTATTTTTTGTAGAGATGGGTTTTGCTATTGCTCAGCTGGTCTCAAACTCTGAGCTCAAGGGATCCTCCTGCCTTACCCTACCAGAGTGCTAGAATTATAGGTATGGGCCCCCATGCCCAACCTCTTACCAGCTTTATTCTGAATTCCTGGGGTGTAGTAATATTTTCTTATCTATTTATGTCAGGAATGATACATGGGTAGAAAATTCTCCCTTTGACATTTTTTCTGCATTGGAAAGATATACTTCTCAAAAGTGGGTGGACAATTGAAGTGACCACTTTTCTTAACAGTGGGATGATCTCTAAAACACTAATCTATAATTTTTTTTTTTTTTTAAAGACAGAGTCTCATTGTGTCACTCTTGGTAGAGTGCCATGGCGTCACAGCTTACAGTAACCTCAAACTCTTGGGCTTAAGCATATTCTCTTGTTTCAGCCTCCTAAGTAGCTGGGACTACAGGCACCCACCACAACACACGGCTATTTTTTTTTTTTTTTTTGTAGTTGTCATTGTTGTTTGGCAGGTCTGGGCTGGGTTTGAACCCACCAGCCCCGACATATATGGCTGGTGTCTTAGCTGCTGAGCTATGGGCACCACTATAATCTATAATTTTCTATTGGGTACTATAGTGATGAAATATGCAAAAAGGGCCATCAATGTATACCTGGTAGGCAACTTGAAAATATATGTCCTCATCTAGTGTAAAATTCGACTAGTCTTTTAGTGGATTGTTAGTGAAACACTGTTCTCAAGAAGACATGCTCCTAGAGGTGGCATGCATGTCTGTATGTGTGTGTGTTTGTAGAATTTTTTCCTGCCATGAATTAATTTTGATTAATGATTTCTCAGTGTTGCTGTAGTCCTTTTCTCTCCTACACATAGAAAATAATTGGACTCTTTGTTCATTTGAATTTTTTCTCCCAGAAAATGAGTCAGGGAGGGGTAGATGAGTAACTCAGAAGGAATTTACAAAAGCAGGCAGAGAAAATTTAATTTTAGCCTTGAAAATGAGCAGAACTCAATTCTTTTTGGAAAAAAAGAAGTTAAGAGAAGTGACTCTTCTCGCCGTTGCCAGTGCTCCCTGTTGGGCCACGCGGAGGATGTGGGTTAGCTGGAAGAAGTTGTGTGCAAAAAATAATACTGAATGTCACAGTTGACAGATCTTTGGCTGGACTTTTTTATTAATATAATCCACCAAAGTCAAATGATTTTCTGTGAACCATGTATGGTAGGTATCATCCATACATTGCTATCTTTGCCATCCACTGTATTCACCACACTTTGCATCAACTGACTGCAACTTCTTCCAGTCTTTGGACCAGTTCTTTTTTTTTTTTTTTTTCCTTGAGACAGCGACTCATTATGTCACCCTCAGTAGAGTGCTGTAGCATCACAGCTCATGGCAACCTTAAATTCTTGGACTTAAGGAATTCTCTTGCCTCAGCCTCTCAAGTAGCTGGGACTACAGGTGCCTGCCACGACACACGGCTATTTTTTTTTTTTTTTTTTTTTGTTGTTGTTGTTGTTTAGCAGGCTTGGGCTGGATTCAAACCTACCAGCCTCAGAGTGTATGGCCAGTGCCCTAACCACCATAACCCACTATGGGTGTCAAGCCTGGACCACTTCTTATAAGAAAAAATAATCAATTTTCAACAATGGTGGAAAATGCTTTTAGCAATTTCTTTGTCACTTACTCCCCAGGCTTCTTTGTTGCTGGCACACACAAACTAGCATCAATATGGCAAAATTGTTGATAGTTTAGGTACATACTGCTTCTTGTTTGAAATACAATAAACTAAACATTTGATTCAAAATCAAATATTTCATGTTTAATGACCTAAATATTTTCTCTTCTCTGGCCTCTTTTCTTGCCTTGTTTCTCTTCTATCTTACTTTCTCTTTTTCTTCTTCCCTCCCCTCCCCTCTCCTCCCCTTCCCTCCCCTCCCCTCCCTCCCTTCCCTCTTTTTCTTTCTGACAGAGTCTCACTGTTGCCTTTGGTGGAGTACTGTGATATCACAGCTCACAGCAACCTCTAACTTTTGGGCTTAAGTGATTCTCTTGCCTCAGCCTCCCAAGTAGCTGGGACTACAGGCGCATGCCACAATGCCCAGCTATTTTTTGTTGTAGTAGTAGTAGTCATTGTTGTTTGGCAGGCCCCATCTGTGTTTGAACCCGTCAGCCCCGGTGTATATGGCTGGTGCCCCAGCCTCTGAGCTACAGGCGCTGAGACTCATCCATCTCTTTCAAAGAGGAAGACCTAATCCTAGGCAAACTTATGAAATTCACTCTCAGGGTCCTTCAGACTTGGATTGTTTCTTCACTGAGTTCCATTTTTCTATTCCTTGGTGTTATTTTATTTTATTTATTTATTATTCTTTTTTATTTTTGAGATGAGTCTCACTATGTTGACCTCAGTACAGTGCTGTGGTGTCACAGCTCACAGCAACCTTAAACTCTTGGGATTAAGCGATTCTCTTACCTTAGCCTCCCAAGTAGCTGGGACTACAGGTGCCTGCCACAACACTCTGGTTTTTTTGGGGGGGTTGCAATTGTCATTGTTGTTTAGCAGGCCTGGGCTGGGCTCAAACCCGCCAGTCTTGGTATATATGGCTGGTGCCCTACTCACTCAGCTACAGGTACTGAGCCAATACCCTGGTGTTATTTTGTTCTTTTTTCACAAAGATTAAAAAAAAAAAAAAATTGCAACTTATTTGCTACAAATATTTTCCTGGAATGCATCTCAGCTTAATAGATACTGAAGGTGTCCATCCCTTCTTTTTTGTTTCTACTGCACATTGGAAGAATTAAGAGTTGGGCAACACATTAAATACCCAAACAGTAACAGAAGCTGATCATTTAAAAAAAAAAAAAGGCTCAGCACCCATAACACAGTGGTTATGGTGCTGGCCACATACACCAAGGGTGGCAGGTTTGAACCCAGTCTAGGCCAGCTAATCAACAATGACAACTGCAACCAAAAAAAAAAAAAAAAAAAAAAATAGCTGGGCATTGTGGTGCGCACCTGCAGTCCCGGCTACTTGGGAGGCTAAGGCAAGAGAATCGCTTAAGCCCAACAGTTTGAGGTTGCTGTGAGCTGTGATACTACAGCACTCTACTGAGGGTGACATAATGAAAGTGTGGCTCAAAAAAAAAAAAAAAGGGCTTGTGCATACTTTCCATAATGGGTGGCACCTATGGCTCAAGGGGGTAGGGCGCCAGCCCCATATGCCAGAGGTGGTGGGTTCAAACCCAGCCCCGGCCAAAAACTGCATACTTTCCATAATATCTGACATTATAGGTAAGAAAAAAATGTCCTCAAAAAATTAGCAGGTGTGGCCAGGCATGGTGGCTAATGCCTGTAATCCTAGCACTCTGGGAAGCTAAGGCAGTGGAATCCCTTGAGCTTAGAGTTACAGACCTGAGGAAGAGTGAGACCCCATCTTTACCTAAAATATAAAGGTTAGCCAAGGGAAGTGGTGGGCACCTGTGGTCACAGATGCTTGGAAGGCAGAGGCAGGAAGATCACTTGGACCCAAGAGTTTGAGGTTGCTGTGAACTAGGCTGAGGCCATGGCAATCCGATACAGGCAATAGAGTGTGACTCTGTCTTCAAAAAATCCACCACCTTCACTACCAGCAAAAAATTAGCCTGTGGCCCATGGGCCTCAGGTTGGACACACCTGGTAGACAAAGTTATGAGATACCAAAATGAAATTTTAGGAAGAGATTGGGTGAAGTTCTAGGAACTTCCACGTCCTAAAATTATTTATTCTTCATATAATACCTTGGAGTGGTGGGAATGTAGCTTTGAGAATTACTTTATTTTCTCTTTCAGGACCTTGGAGTGCTCAGGCCCTCCTGAGAGGAAGGAAGCCTCTGGGTGACAAATATTGGAACTGGATACTGGAAGATGTGAAGCTAGATCAGAAGTCTGGGCCAGACCCTAAGAGCAGGAGTGAGCTGGCTGCAGAGATCTGGGCCAAGATAGTTCTCTAACTGGGGAACTGGTTTGTAACAGCCTAAATCTGATGGACACAGTTGGCATTGTCTTATAACTCAAGGTTTAAGATGATAATTCAGACAATTGGGAGATGTTGTCTAGGTATTGTGAATGTCCATCAGCAGTTTGGGACTCTGATCAGTTTTGAAAGATTGCTCTGGCCACACTCAGTGACCCTAGATGCTCTTTACCAACCCTCTGCTCAGATTTGGCTTTCAAACCCATTTTTGTAGACCTGTTTTAGAAAGCTGCTGTGAACACAGTCAGGGAGGAGTGGCGTGCCTCTACTACTGTGTGTCTATGGAACCTTGTCTCTGTGAGGGCATGCACCACCCTGCTGTGTAGTGGCTTTAAAGCTGACTTTCTTCCTGGGCCATTATAATACGAGCTCACAGACTATACCTTGTGGTGACCACTGTGCAGATCTACTAATAGTGAATATTAAGCATGCACTCCATACTTTTAATACTGTAATTACGATAAACGTAAGTCATGGTGAACATAATATAAAATTTCTTTTTCGGATACTTAAACGTATTTGAAGAGTATGCAGGTCTAATATAGTTTATCTCTAGGGCGGAGGAACTATTTCTGAACTAAACAAAGTAATTTCATTGTAGTTTGAACCTCATTACTTTAATAAATAAAACGAGAATAAACTTTAGGCCCTAGAATCATTTTGGGGGATATTTCTTCTCCAAATCACCAAATTGTTTTGTTTTACAGACTGTCAATTTTGCAAATAACTTGAGCTAGCAATGTATAAATTTTATTTTACTTATTTTTATTTTTTTTTTGAGACAGAGTCTTACTATGTCACCCTGCGTAGAGTGCCATGGTGTCATAGCTCAGAGCAACCTCAAACTCTTGGTCTTAAGAGATTCTCTTGCCTCAGCCTCCCATGTAGCTGGGACTACAGGTGCCTGCCACAAAGCCCAGCTATTTTTTTTTTTTTTTTTTGGTTGTAGTTGTCATCGGTGTTTGGCAAGCCCAGGCTGGATTTGAACCCGCCAGCTCCAGTGTATGTGGCTGGTGCCCTAGCCACTGAGCTACAGGCACTGAGCCACAGTGTGTAAGTTTTAAAGCCAAAAGAACTTTTTTTGGAAAAACCTGATGTAAAACTATGAGAATTCCTATACATAAGTATACTTAAATTGTGTTTTTATAGTTGTGTGCAATTTCTTTTTAAGTGTTTCAGTAAAAAGCAAAAAAAAAAAAAAGGAAAAGAAAGAAAGAAAATATGCTTTGGGAGAATTACTTTTAACAGGTGCATACTCATGGGGAGAGTGTCAGCGACTGTAGTGGTTTCTCACCCCTTTCCCGGGCTGGCATACAACCATTGATATGAAGTACATGAAATAAAGTATATTGGTGTTTAAGAGCTTGAGCTTGCACTTCAGATTCAAACTGAAATCCTGGGTGATCTTTCTCACCACTTTACATATGAAAAAAATGATCTTCATTTTTTTCATATGTAAAGTGGTGAGAAAAAGCCTACTATTTGGCTAAAGTAAAATATTATACCTGAACTAACTTATATAATGTCTGACCTTCCAATAGTAATTACGTATACACTATATTTTTAATAGTTTAATCATGGCAAAAAAAAAAAATCATGGTAAACATAAAATAAAATTTCTCTTTTAGTTTCTTGACTTAAGCATAAAGAAAGTAAACATACTGATTTCTTAAATATAAAGTGAATATTTTAGGCAGTGTCCTGGGTGGATGGTTGACTGTGTTGAGAGAACACGCAAGTCTGATATAGTTTATCTCTACAGCTCAGAAACTATTTCCAAACTAAACAATGTAAAGAAACTTTATTATTGGGTGGCTCCTGTGGCTCAGTGAGTGGGGCACTGGCCCCATATACGGAGGGTGGTGGGTTCAAACAAAAATAGCAACAAAAACTAGCCAGGTGTTGTGGTAGGCGCCTGTAGTCCCAGCTACTTGGGAGGCTGAGGTAAGAGAATCGCATAAGCCCTAGAGCTGGAGGTTGCTGTGAGCTGTGATGCCACATCGTTCTACTGAGGGCAACAACAACAAAAAAAAGAAACTTCATTATAGTTTGAATGTAATTACTTTAATAAATAAAATGAGAATAAACTTTAGGCCCTAGAACCATTTTCAGAGACATTTCTTTTCCAGATCATCAAATTGTTTTGTTTTACAGACTTTCAATCTTGCAAATAACTTGAGTAGCAAAGGGTAAATAAAAGATTTTTGGAGAAACCTGATGTAAAAGTATAGGAATTTTTATATGCAAATATAGATCAATTGTGTGTTTGCATACCTGTGTGCATTTTTTAAAAAATAAAAAATAAAAAGTAAAAACTCCAATAAAAAGTAAAAAGCAAAAAAGTAAAATTACACTTTGGAAGAATTACTTTCAAAAGATGAACCAAGGGAGAGGTCATTTAAAAATGTTTCTTAAATGAATGAATACCAGAATGATGTTGTTTAGGACAGCAGACAAAGAAATCTTGAGCCCTTGCAGCTCCAGAATCCAAAATAAAGTTATGCTACCAAGATGGAACAATGTATCTTTGAACTCAAATTATCTTTAAGTGTTAGAAGCTAAGATCAACAAGGTAATGGATAGCTAGCTGTATGGAGTTTGAGACCAACTTGAGCAAAAGTGAGATTCCTTCTCTACTAAAATAGAAAAAAAATAAGCTGGGAATTGTGGTGGGTGGCAGCTACTTGGGAAGCTGAGGCATGAGGATTGCTTTAGCCCAAGAATTTGAAGTTGGTGGGAGTTGTGATGATGCCTCTGTACTCAATTGTAGGGAAACAAAGTGAGACTCAGTCTCTACATAAATAAATAAATAAATAAAATAAAAATAAATAGAAGTATAGGAAATGCTGACTCATTCTGTTGAGCTGGCAAAAGATACAATATATAGCAGATAATAGGGAGAAACCATCCATCCGCCCGCCCGTGGAAATTAACGAAACCAAAGGAGCCTGAGTAGACACACTCTTCTTTTTCTCCAAGGCCTACTTCAGATCTCTCTCTACTTTTTTTCTTGAAGGCTCTGTATCTTGGGACCCTCCCACTATATGCTGGGCCCCTCCCACTCACTCTGGGAAAATAAAACCAGAGGAGAAATACTGGGACAGGTTCTGGCATGTGCTGTTGTGTGAGAGCTGTGGGAGGACACTGGGCATTTGGATGTTTATAAAGTTCTGTGCAAAGTGTGAAGAGTTGGATGTGGAAGGGGGGTGGTTAGAGCAGATGACTTCTGATTTTTCTAATAAATCTTTCTATATTATCTGAATTTCTAAAATCATCTGAATGAATTACTTTGACAGATTAACAAAAACACTTATTTTTCAAAACAACCAAGAATCAGATGGATATAGCAGTCTTGGACATGTCCCGGGAAGTGGAAGGAATACATGAGTAATAATCCTACATTGGAGAAAAGCTGCTTTCATGCCTGGTGTGGCCCCTTCATGAGATTACTGCTGGTCTGGCAAGATGAACTGGGCTCTATATGAAAGGAATCTTGCTCAGGGTTCCTGGATTTAGTTCTTTATGGTTCAAATTCTTTGCTCTAAACCCTACTCATTGCTCCAGGCTCTCAGCTTGATTAGCTGCCAGCCCTGGTACACATTTGCCTTCTCCATGGTTTGTGCACTTAGCTTCAGATCTTAACTTTCTTTCCAGTGTCATTTCATTTCTTGTTCTAGATCCTAAAGAACTGATGGTTAGTCTTGGCGCCCATAGCTCAGTGATTAGGGCACTGGACATATACAAACGGGGCTGCCGGCCCGGGCCTGCTAAACAACAATGACAACTATAACAAAAAAGTAGCTGGGCATTGTGCCGGGACCCTGTAGTCCCAGCTACTTGGGAGCCTGAGGCAAGAGAATCGCTTGACCCCAAGAGTTTGAGGTTGCTGTGAACTGTGATGCCACAGCACTCTATGGAGGGTGACACAGTGAGAATCTGTCTCAAAAAAAAAAAAAAAGAAATGAAAAGAAAAAGAATTTATGGTTAGCCTCTAAAAGGAATGGCCTTCCTGACTTGACTTGGTTCCCAGGTTCTATTCCAGAAGTTTTCCTGAGAGGAGGCCCTCTCCTGATTTGTCCTTGTCTTTCAACAGTACCTAGAAACCAAAACAATAAAAATAAAAATAAAAAACCAAAAAAAAAAAAAAAAAAAAAATCCACCCAAGAAAGGACTGAATGGAGTTGATGAAGGCAGTGTAACATTAGAGCTTCATCCCTCGGTCACAGCAACCTGCCTTTCAAGGCCTTCTTCTCCTCTTCCTTGCTGTAGGATCTTGTGTAAATCACAGAAACTCTCTCAGCCTTGATTGCTTCATCTGCACATGGAAAATACCAATAGTATTTACTACTTAACAAAAGTGTAATATCACCATTGTATCAAGAGTATAAATTTCTGTAATAACAACAAAAAAAATGGGCTTGGCTTGGGTGCCATTTCAGTCCTAGCAGAAGAATTTTGTTCAATTCTATAAAGAGAGCCATCGCTTTTGGTAAATTCTTTATCTCTTTGGGATAATTGCTTAGTTTTCCAAAATTTCTGCTCCCTTCCTGTTCCTCTTCAAAATGGCGTCTGAATGTGAGGCTTCAATGTGGTGGCAGAGGGAGATCGAGGGTGCTTGACATCCTTTAAGCATGGCTGGTGCCTGCTCTATCATGGCTGGTCTGGGCTGCTTCCTGGACCTGTGACCTGTGACCACTGAGGGGGACTGTTAATATCCTGAGGTGTTCTGCTGGCATCTGAGACTGAAGCTTGCCCCTGGTGTTATTCATGGCCTTTTCTCATCCTTACTGACATGGCTTTATCTAGTTAGTCCTGCAGAGGTCCAGCGTGACTTCCCTAGCTCCTTGTACAGGATGTCCAGCCTGCTAGGAAGTCCATACGCAAAGGTGTGATGCAAATGATTAACAGTTGATTCTGGGTGGGGAAGACTGATCTGCAGTATTTGCAGATTTTTGTGGTGTAAACATTCCTACCTTGACATTTCAAGCTGCTGATGTGATGTCATCAAAAGTGAAATTGGAAAGAAAAGTACTATTCAGATATAATAACTATAAATAACCTCAATATTATAGTAGCAATAAAATGTATAACTGTGGAGTGATAATTTTGAATATTTCTTATCTTAATTTTTAATACATTTTATTTAATTGTATACTTAAATAACTTAATTTTTAATAATTGATATGCTTAACAACTGGCTTGCAAAATTTCTGACAATTTAATAGTCTTGTCTCTGAGCCAGTGACCCAGCTCTGGTATATCACTGGCAGGTTATCCCTATCTGCTTTGTCAAGACAGCTTCTGACAAGTCCCTTATCAGACCCTTGGCTAAGTTCTATGTTCCCTTTTGGGGCAGCTTGGGAGAGCTAAATTCAGGCTCATCACCTGCTATCTACAAGCTGATGCAGAATCAACCAGTGATACGATATCCTGCCAACTACTGAAAAGGAAGTGGGGCAGAAGTTCCTCTGCCCATGGGATTAACCTTGACCCACAGAACTCACTTCCCCCCAGCAGAAACTGTCAAATTCCCCTAGACGCTTGAAGAAAATTCACTCAGTGGCCAATGGACAGAAGCCTATTTCCCCAAATGAGAAATTTGCCAGATTTATTTTTATGTTGTTTTTAGTTGACTAGTTTTCTTAATGTCATTTTAAGAAAGAATGTTAAGTTTGATCTTCTGCAACAACTGGAGGAAAGGGATTGAAAAAGAGGGAGTTGTGTGAAAAATTTGTCCAGGATCTCAGGTTGACATGTCCTACCTGGCACTCCTTTCTCCAGAGTTTCAGCCATTGTCTTCCCCACTTTGCAGGCTTCACAGCCCAGTGTGTCTCTTAGGACTACTTAGTAGTCATAGGAGTTAATTCTCAAGGTTTGGTTTTGTTTTGCTGAACAAAACAAATCAATATAGAGAGTGGCTGGCAATAATAACAAGTCAAGGGATTTCTAGAGGTTGATGCCAGCACAAAACATGCTCACAGCACTGGTCTCTGTTCACGGGGTGGTCTCATCATCTCTTTAATCACCTAGGAGTTTTCAAATGCTTCAATCACCTGGGAGTTTTCAAGTATCTGAACTTGCAGGTTTTAAGAAACTGCTGAAGGCAGAAGGAGGAGAAGGACAAGGTTGGATCTACTTTAGACAATGAATACTGATCTGCGAGAAAGACCGAAACGGCCAATGTGTAAACAAGGAATTTGGTTAAGAGTTTATTAGAATTTAGGTAAAAGATGACAGCTTGAACTCTAGTAATGGAAGTAATGGGATCATAGGAATTCCTTCCTGGCTGTCCTAACTTAGTGGACTCCCCTCTTATTTCTCTTATGACTGTGCCCTATTGGTGGAAATTTATAAATTTATGTTTATAGGTTTACTTATCATCTGCTCTCTCTCTAGACTGTAAGTGTCATGAGGGCAAGGGTTGTGCCTGTTTTATTTCCCAAAGTATTCTCATCACTCAGCATAGTGTCTGGAATAGAACAGATGCTTCACAAACATCTGGGGAAGAAAGAGTGAGATTGAGAGGAAAGAAGGATTTTTATCAGGGGGAGCAGCTTAGCTCTGTTTTAGAGGAAGGGAAAGACAGAAGAGACATGGAGAAGGGGTTTCTGTCTGTGGAGAGACAGAAGAGAACGTCAGAGACGGCACAGACTCCGGGAGAAGCAGGATAAAGAACAAAAGCAGCAGAGATATCTTTGTCTAGGAGACAGGTTTCTCTTCTACTGCCATGGAAGGAAAGGAAGAAAGAATGTGCGTAGAGGTTGAGTGGATTTATAGGTTTAAAATTAATGGTCTCTGACTTCTGCAGAAATAGTAGGCACAGTTATCAGCTGAGAGAGAAAAAAGGAAGAGGGAGAGGGAGAAGGAGGAGGAGGAAGAGGAATCAAGAGGTCATGGGGTGGTGAGAATTGAACAAAATTACTCTGAGGAACAAAGGAAGTTCGCAACTCAAAACCCCTAAAAAGATTTCTGAGGAGACCAGTCGAGGAATAGTAGAAAGAAATTAGCCTATCTCCAAATCTCATAGGTGAGAGACGAGGAATTGGAAGAGGAACACAGGAGGGTTGACGATGATGGGGGTTTGCAGGAGGCTGTCTGTCTCTCTCCCAGTTAATTGTGCATCTAATTGAGGCAAAGGGAAAGATTTCAGGTCTCTTGGGATGGGTTTAAATGAGTCATTTATCTCTGCAGCTGTTGAGAGTTTTGAATGTGTTGGACAGGACACAGAAATCCAAAACAGGCCCTCAGCAGTCTGCTTCTCTCAGGAAGGTCTCACCCAGGGCTGGAGCTTCCCTTACCTTGCTATGTCCTTCAAGGTAACTCTACCTTCACCTTAACTTCCTCTACCTATTCTTTTTTCGAGCTTTTCTTACCCTTTTTATTTTTAACTTCTGTCATCTATACTTTTAGTTTTACATGGTTAAACTTGATTATATTTGCTCTCTCATCCAGGACTGTAAGTCTTTTATGCTTTGTTGGTAGATTCTAAAGGACAAATGTCAGTAATTAACGCTTGCATTAATTAATTATTATTATTTATGGCCTAGGCCAACATATTTACTTTCTTGTTTGGATTTTTGTTTTTCCTAGGGTTTCTAATTGACTTTATTTTTGTTGAGTTGTCTGCTTTGAACCTCTTTAACTCTTCCAATGTCTCAGGGATCAAATACATGATTTTTTCTTAACTTTCTAAGTCCATGAATGTCTAAATGTTGTCCTTGCGTTGATTAGTAGTTTAGCTTAGATAAAAACTCTAGGGTGCAGAAGTTGTACTTGAGGACTTCACTGACTTTGTTCTATTGTCTTCTAATACTCAGTGAAGCAAATGGCATTCTAATTGTCTTTCCATTATAAGTGGTATATTTTATTTATGTCTCTTTATGAAATCCTTTACAGTCTTACCTTTTCATCTTAATATTTTCATATTTAAAATTATATGAGTGAATGTACATTTTATTTCTCTTTCTATAGTGTATTGCATACCTATGGGCCTTTGCAGGCTGAAGTCTAGAAAATTCTCTTCCATTTTTCTTTGATAATTGTTTTCTCTCTCTGTTTTCTTTTCTCTTTCTGGAGCACCTTTTGTTGAGTACTAGAAATTATATTTAGACACCCTATGGTTCTTACTACTATTTTTTCTTATGTTTTCTATCTTTGTAATGTTTTTCTAATTTTTTCAAACATTTTATTAACTTAATATTCTAATATAAAAGTATTTTAATAGAATATTTTATTTTAGACTAATTTCAGATTTATAGAAAAATTGCAAAGATATTATTGAGAGTTCCCATGTGCCCTACACTCAGTTTTCTATTATTTACATCTTACATTAGTATATGTTTTTCTCAATTAATGAACCAATAGTGATACATTCTATTTTTGTTTTTTTTTTTTTTAGAGACAGAGTCTCATTTTTTCGCCCTTGGTAGAATGCTGTGGTGTCATAGCTCATAGCAACCTCCAGCTCTTGAGCTTAGGTGATTCTCTTGCCTTAGCCTCCTGAGTAGCTGGGACTACAGGTGCCTGCCAGAACGCCTGGCTATTTTTTGTTGCAGTT
>CAUYPK010085553.1:0-23225 GCA_963574355.1 Loris lydekkerianus | reverse complement strand
GTTTGCATAAACCCCTGTAGGGCATCAATTGACCCGTGTTAATAATCAACATTTTGTTTATGTTTTTTTAGTAATAATTGATTTTTTTTTTTTTTTTTTTTTTTTTTTTTTGAGACAGAGCCTCAAGCTGACACCCTGGGTGGAATGCTGTGGTGTCACAGCTCACAGCAACCTCCAACTCCTGGGCTCAAGTGATTCTCCTGCCTCAGCCTCCCGATTAGCTGGGACTACAGGTGCCCGCCACAACACCCAGCTATTTTTTGGTTGGAGCTGTCATTGTTGTTTGGTGTGCCAGGGCTGGATTCGAACCCGCCAGCTCAGGTGTATGTGGCTGGCACCTTAGCTGCTTGAGCCACCGGCACCGGGCCGAGTTATAATTGACTTGAGAATCTCTGGAAAGACTGAAAAAGCTCTTATTATTTAAGAATAACCTTAGAATCATTCAGAACATTTCTATTCTTTGACATTCTTCTCTTGGACTTGGAATGTCCAAGAACCAGACTGGATCATCCAAGTCAGCACTTGTGTGGGTTAGGATTCAGAATTCAGGTTGGGTTTATTTTGAAGGTAACAACTTAGCTATGGCCTTTGTGATCTCACAGGTATCTCTGCATTAGGCAGATTAGACATGTGCCAAGCGACCTCAGTATATTTGGATCACCTGGGAAGCAGATGGGACTTCATTTTTTTTCCATATACATTTTTTAAAATTTTAGATTAATGTAAGAGTGCATATAATTATGTGTTTGTTAGGTAAAGTCCAAGTTGTAGTTGAGCCCTTGACCCAGGAGTTGTGCCATATACCCTGACATTGTGCCCCTTACCAAACTCCCTCCCCTGTCCTCCCCTTCTTGAATTTAATTGTGTTTTTCTCTTGTGTGGACGTGTAGTTGTTCATGTACTGGTTTCATATTAGTATTGAGTACATTGCATGCTTGCTTTTCCATTCTTGTAATACTTAGGAGGATTGCTACATAAATCTCAATGTTTAGAAATTTGAAAATGTGGAGGAAATAGACCAATACCTGGAATCTCACCACCTTCCTAGACTTAACCAGAAAGAATTAGATCTCTTCTACAGACCAATATCAAGAACTGAAATTGCCATCGATAAAAAAGATTTCAACAATAACAAATCCTGGACTAGATTGTTTTATTCCAGAATTTTACCAAACTTTCAAAGAAGAGCTTATACCTGTATTGCAGAACCTATTCCAAAGCATTGAGAAGGAAGGAACCCTCCCCAACACATTCTATGAAGCAAACATCATCTTGATACCAAATCCAGGAAAGGATCCAACAACAAAAGAGAATTATAGACCAGTTTCACTAATAAATGTCAATGAAAAATAATAATAATAAAATCATAGCAAATACAATACTGCTAAAAAAATTAAAAAAAATTATAGATAATGATCAAGTAGGTTTTATCTCAGGGATGCAAGGCTGGTTGAACATACACAAATCCATAAATGTCATTCACAACTTAAATAGAAGCAAAAACAAAGACAATATGATCCTCTCAGTAGGTGCAAAAAAAAGGATTCGATAAAATTCAACATCTTTTTCTAAGAAGAACACTTAAGAAAATAAGCATAGAGGGCACATTTCTTAACCTGATAGAAGCCGTCTGTGACAAACCCACAGCCAGTACTGAATGGAGTAAAACTGAAAGCTTTTCCACTTAGAAATGGAACCAGACAACGATGTCCACTATTGTCACTACTATTCAGCATAGCTCTGGAAGTTCTAGTCCAGGGGTCCTCAAACTGTGGCCCGTGGGCCACGAGTCGGTGTGATTGTATTTGTTCCCGTTTTGTTTTTTTACTTCAAAATAAGATATGTGCAGTGTGCATAGGAATTTGTTCATAGTTTTTCTTTTTAAACTATAGTCTTTCCCTCCAACGGTCTGAGGGACATTGAACTGGCCCCCTGTTTAAAAAGTTTGAGGATGCCTGGGAGCAAGAGAAGGATATTAAGGGCTTCAAAATGAGGACAGAAGAAGTCAAACTTCTGTTCTTTACTGATGATATGATTTTACACTTAGAAAATGCCAGGGACTCAACTATGACACTCATGGAGGTGATCAACAAATACAGTAATGTCTTGGGATATAAAATTAATGTCCATAAATCAGCAGCCTTCATATACATCAATATTCAAGCTGAGAATCAAATCAAAGACACAATTCCCTTCACAGTAGCTTCAAAGAAAATGAAATACCTGAGAATATACCTTGGAAAGTATGTGAAGGATCTCTTCAGAGAGAACTATGAAACCCTAAGAAAAGAAATAGCTGAAGATGTTAACAAGTGGAAGAAACATACCATGCTCATGGCTGGGAAGAATAAACATTGTTAAAATGTTCATACTACCCAAAGCAATCTACAGATTTAATGCATTCCCCATTAAAACATCAATGGGGCTTCATTTTTATAACTCCATTAATTAATTCAGTCCTCTGGCTGTAGGTAAGCATTTCTTACCATGTATTGTTTACTGCAGTGTGGGTCAGTAAGATGATTGATGTTTCTAAAGAGAAGGAAAACAGTCTTTTAAAAATTGTTTCGGATTATTTCCCTGCTGCTTGAAGTTAGAGTTCTTTTTAAAAAAAATTTATCTCATTATTATTTCATACATTCACACTTCTATAGTAGATAAACATTCTCCACTCTTCTCTTTTGTGTATATACTTTGGAGAGTTGTGGACAGCTCTCATATTGTTCCTTGGTTGTCAGCCAAATTATAGACATTTAACTCCTTTAATCTTTCTTTGTAATTGAGTTAGCTTGGCTGCTTTTTCCAGATTTACCCCCTATTTCATGTGTACCATTAATAAACAGAAAAAACAGCCTCTTGCCTGGCTTCTTCTACACTTTCATTCTTTTTGCTTTTTGGTTTTGCCTTATATTCCTTGTTGAACTAAAGCCAGCCAGACATCATTCTCTAGACCACTTTGGCAGTACATGAATGCCTTGCCTACAACTATCAGTGTCCCGTGTGGTAATAGCATCAGCAGTGTAGCATAGAGAAAAAGGAAAATGTAAAAGAAGAACAGTGAGGAAAAAAATGATGCATTCTTTAATTACATGGCAGACTTACCCTTGCCACCCAAAGTAACTCATTCTACCTGAACCCTTTAATATAGCTTTTGTCATCCTGAAGTGTTGTGCAGGGCACTAATTTGAATAATAAGAGAAGCACGTATATTGTTTGAAGTTTGGCCCCTGTTCTCACTCTGTTTCTTCCCCATGTTGTCACTCCCACCGCCTTTCCCAATGCTGATCGTGACTTGTTACCAGATTCTGTGGCCATGAACACAACTGGGCAGGGGATCGTTTTGTCAGAAATTAGATAGGCTCAGGTGGTAAATGCTCCATGCCTCCATGTGTAACATCTGAGGCAAGTGCTTTAGTTCTTGCTATTTCTGTAACAGTCATTGTCTTCTTTTAACAGCTGGTTCAATGGAGATGTGCAGGAGGAAGAGACTAGTGGACCTTCGGTGCTATTTATCAACTCTGTATTAGTTGCATAACTTTTTCTCCCTCTGATTGGCAGGGAGAAGCATACTGCTTCTAGATGATGCTGAGCTTAGTGTAAAACATGCCAGCATGGGATCTGAGCTTGTCACAGTTCATTCTTTCTTTTCATTTGGTTTGTAGAAAATGGACCTCTTCCTCTACTTAGCTTGTGCATTAGAAAGAAAAAGGTCATACCTCTAGGAGCTAATGGCTTATTGGTGCTTTTAGTCACCAGATTCAGATAGTATATTTAGTTGAAGGTTGCAGCAGCACACACCTGGCTTTTTCATTTGTGCTAGCTTCATTTTTAGTACAGAATTGACTAGGATAGAAGAGACGGTTTTCCTGTTTGTGTCTGTGGCAACTTTCTAGATGATGTGTGGTTTAATTCTTTAAACATTTTGATCACTTATCACCTCTTTCCTTGTGAAGGCGTAAGATATTTAGATTCTAATGTTAGAATCTTTTCATCAGACTATTTAATTTTGGAGAAATCAAGGTCAGATAGCAGCTGACACAGTTGTCTCTGAATAGTGACCTAAAATTTGTAGTACTTATATATTAGTGATTTTTTTTTTAAAAGCCAGATCTTATTGTTTACCTTCATTTTAAATAAGATTGTGTGACTGCGAATCATTTGTTTCTTGGTTTCTGGCTTCTTAAACAGGTAATAATTACATGACTTGAACACCTAAAGTCTGATTTTTTTAAAATGTTAATCTCTCATATGGCTTTAAAACTGTGACAATATTATACTCAGCATTAATTTTGTTAGGCATTTTGATGCATTCTTCAGCATTACTTTTGTTTCTTGGGTCATTTCAAGACCTGTCAGAGAAAACAAAATGCTAACCTGACTACAGGGGCAAAAATTCCACCCCCCACTGTATTATTCTTTGTTCTCCTTGCGCATCAAAGTGACAATCGCACACTGTCTCAATTGAGGGAGTCTAGCACAAAAATGAAAAACAGCCTGGCTCTGTTAAAGGCTTGCAGCCAAAATGTTTTGTATAGCTAGATTCTGGCGTGGTTTTCCTTAGGCAGAGGGTCTACCCTCATGGCATCACTAAGGCAGGGAGACAACCTTACTCTTTCCTACTTACACCGTTTATTTTAGCTCGTCTTTCCCATTCCTTCCTACAAATCACTGTTGTGGAAATTAAAGTTTTTTTTTTTTTCTGAAATAGAAATAAATATCATTTTCCTAAGAACTTCCACATTTAGTAAATGGCTTTGTTCCTTATAGAAACTGATGCTAAATCCGCCTTTCCAGCTTGCTTAAAGATTTTCTTTGCAGTTGCATTTTTGCCACACTTTGCAAAAAGCTCTTCTGAATATTGCTAACTTTGGTCATGTTGACATAGTATTTTTGATTGGTTGGAATCTTGTCTGCTTCACAGCTTATTATTTGAATGGAAACTTTTGAGTAATATTTGCTTATATTATATGAATTTTTATGCCAAGATATCTCTTGTTGAGACCAAAAAGTCTGCCATTGTTTTCTATTTTTGTCTAAAACTCAGGGTCAGGTCATATCTTTTATAAATTGAACACTCATTTTTAGAATGTCTGATAAGTGTTGGTAGATAAGCCAGCGAACTTCCATTAAAATAAAGAATGTGCATTTAAATTTTTTTCCTTTGAAATCCAAATGCAAGGTAAAACACAGAAGTGTTTTTAAGTTTCCTAATTTTCACTAAATTATACTTTGTGACCTACTGTTAGAGTGTGAAATGTGTCGTAAGTATTTTTAAGTTTTCAAATTCTCACTAAATAATAGTGACCTACAATTAGAAACTGAGTGTGAAAATGTGGCATATGAGTTTTAAATGGAAATGATTTGAGCAGAAATGTAGAATTTCACTTTGAGCAAGCGTTCTATGAAATTTCGTAGAATGTTCCTCAAAATATAAATGTGTTTTCTGTTGTCTTATGCAAAAACATGATTTACTTTCAAGTTGTCTATTTTAAAAATCAGTGTTTTGTAACCAAAATAAGGATAAATAGGCAGATATGAATTTTTAGTAAAGGATTGATATCATTTTGACTTATTTTTATTTAAAAAATTGTCAGTGATTTCTGGCAATAAGTAATTACTTTGGGAGGAAAGGTATTTTTTGTAATAATTTAAAAATGTGACTGAAATGAATTATTAATGGTAAACTTTTTTAAATGCTGTGCATACTGGGATATGTATCTATTATGGATATATTGAGATAAAATTGTGCAGTCTAATAGTTGTTTATGTCCAGAGGTTTCTTTTTAATTGTTAAAATGATTTCTAACATTTTAGAAGAATGTATTAAATAAACTCACCTGTTATTTTTGCCCATTCAAGACAGCTTCAGCAACATACTGGCTCATTCAGCAAACCAAACAAATACTTAAATTGCTTTGTATATGTAATACACATGTAATAAATATTATAATTCCCCATTTCTCCCAATGTTGTCATTTTAAACTTGTATATAAGTTTCCTTGCAAAGCTGCTAAAATGAGTCTGGGGGAAGGGGATGTCTGTTAAATTATATTAATTAATCTTTAGGTTTACATTTGAGAAGGAATTCCAGTAAAACTTATTCTCTCTCAGTCTACTTAAGTTCATGATTGCCTGTCTTGAATCCCCAATGCCCAGGTCTGATAATTGTAGAATTGGTGAGTAAAGATAACACAGACAAAAACCTCTTTCATTCCGGCTGTTCACATGTATTGAATAATGTTTATTGCATGTTAAGTACTATTCATTTTCTGCAGTGGTATAATTTTTATTTGCAGTTAAGCCCTTTATTTTTTCTGTGTTAGGAATATGTCTTTTAGTGATTTAGCAAATGCAACATGAATTGTCCTGTGTGTTTATTCTAAGCACAAAAGCATAGCAGAAATATTTTTATAATGTTTGAGCAATTTTTGGTAAATGCTGTAGGGTTTTTTTTTTTTTTTTTTTTTTTTTGAGACAAAGTCTCACTTTGTTGCCCAGGAAGAGTGCTATGGCGTCATAGCTCACAGCAACCTCAAACTCTTAGGCTCAAGCGATTCTCTTGCCTCAGCTTCCTGAGTAGCTGAGACTAGAGGTGCCTGCCACAACGTCTGGCTATATTTTAGAGACGGCGTCTTGCTCTAGCTCAGTCTGGTCTCGAACCGGTCTTGCTCAGGTGATCTGCCTTTGTCAGCCTCCCAGAATGCTGGGATTACAGGTGTCAGCAATGTGCCTAGGCGGTTTTCATTTTTGTAAGCATAAATTACATAGTTTTAATTCCGAACATGTGGCAAAGCTGTTATATCTTTACAGTTTGTTATTATATAGTTTTCAAGAATTGTAATTTGGTAAGTAACTTAATATATTTGTGGAAACATGGAAAAGCAAATTTATTAAAAGATTAAAAAATTGGATAAACATTGATTTTATTATTTTAAGTAGGATTTTATTATATGTACAATGTTTATACTTATAACTGGTATTTTATTTCATTTGATTATCAGTATAGCTTTCAAACAGAACTCTTCGGTAGATGATTTGAATGTCTTGTTTGAAAGCAAATATTTATAACGTAATAACTAGTGACTTCTAAGTTACATGGTCAAAAGTATGGGTAATTTTCTCTTTAAACATATGGTACGTACTTTTGTCAAAATTCAGTAGAGTATTGCAGGAAAGAGATGTGTTAATTCAGTTGTTTGATTTTTTTCTCCAATTTTTGATATTTTAATTTCCCCACCCCCCTGACATCTTACATTATCATTCTGTAGAATAATTTTACTAGTATTTCATATGTTTTCTGTGGCATCTCACACTGCTCACTTTTTATCTATAGTACCATCTGAGTTCCCCTTTTTTCAGGTTTACACTGCATATTTTAAGCTGCTGGTAGTGTAAGTAGATTGTAAGGTAAAGTGACATTTAGCTTTTTGAGCTAGTCTCATTTTTTTTAGCATGAGAACAGGTTTTTTTTTTTTCCTCCTGTCCTAAATCTTCTCATAGTTCTCATTAAAACAATCTTACTAGCATCGAACAAAGAAATTCAGGGATTTGGCTACAGCAGCAATTGAAATGCATCAAAAAGTGGCTACTACAATACAATTTTATTAATGAATGATCTACATGGGTTCCAGCTGTGTCCATGTGATTAGGCCTTCACCAGGCAACAATGGGTATTTTCCTATTGCTTTTATTTGATTTCCAAGAATGTGTCATCTGTTACATCAACCCCTGCCAATATGCCCCTGTAAAACTGTTTTTCTTATTCTTTCTCAATTTCTGAAGCATAAGTTGAATACCCACACATAGCCCTGCTGAAATATTGTTTCTATTGAATAGCGCCTAGGTTTGTATGACTGATGTTGCATACCAAAATCTTGGATATAAATTAAAATAAATATTTATTAAGTTTATCAGTGAATTTTCAGAAGTGTGGCTGCCTAGTAATGCTAGAGATAAGACTATTTTAGCTGTTAGATTTTCATCTTAATATTTTATTACAGTGGTATAATGTGTTATAGAGGTGGACAAGCTTGCAGATTGAAATGGGGATTGTCCAGATTGTTCCCTTCCCTGGACCATATGGTATAGTTCTAAAAGCCTTTTGTATGCTGTCTGTTCAGTTTATTGTAAACTCAATCTTTAGTGCATCTAAAAAGATAACCGAATAAAAGTGGGCCTGAGAAAAAGGACTTCATATCACGTGAGGACCTGAGATATATTTGTTTTAAAGGAGATAACTGCAGATGAAATTGAAGTTGAGATGATATTATAAACAAGGGAGACTTGTCATGCTCAGAATGTTTCTTTGAGGTTGTATAGATTGTTGTAGATTGTCTTTGAATACTGGTTTTCAAATGAAAGCATTTATGTTATCTGACTGTAATTATTATCCTTATTTATCCCATTTTTGCAGTCTCAGGAAGAGGATGTAGCTTTTATCTATTTTACAGAGGATGCTTCTACCTATGAACAATGCTCAGAATATATAAACTGTAGGTTTATGAATTTGTAGAGGTTTTTTGTTTTTTTTTTTTTCCTTTTTTTGCAGTTTTTGGCTGGGGCTGGGTTTGAACCCGCTACCTGTGGTATTTGGGGCCGGTGTCCTATTCCTTTGAGCCACAGGCGCCGCCATATGTAGGGTGTTTTTTGACTGACCTCAGTGAGAATTTAGGGCTAGATAACTTTCAGTAATTTCACTTTTTTTAGCCATTATCTATACTTAGAGATAGCAGAAAAATTTCTAATCCTTTTTCCTTTTCCTTTCTTCACAACTATGTCCCCCAACCTATTATATTTCCATAATTCTATTTTAGGAAAATAGGATAAGAGTTTGCTTCTCCCATATGCTGACACGTTAGAAGCTGGAATGAGTGATTTCTCCTGATTCTCGCTCGCCTTCCTCCAAAGTAAGCTACCGTCAGAGTAGAACATTAGACATTACCCACTGCTTTTTGGCATAAAAGATTTGAAGTTGAAATTCTACCAAGTGGGGGGAAAAAGGAAAGCCTGTGAAGAGCATGATTCTTTACTCTATCATTACCCCGAACCACTGAAAGGGTAACTGAGAGGAACTCAAATGTTATTGGAATGTGTAATTTTCCTTTGAATGGCCACAGTGAAATATACTTGAGCAAAAAAGGCAGAGAAAGGACATGTGGTGTATGGAGTTGATGGTGATTGAAATTAATGAATCTTTGCAGCACTTTACAATAGAAATTATCCCAAGAATGGTACACATTTAACATTTGTCTAAGAGAAATGTACATAGAAAATGATTACTGTTTCAGGGAGATTACTAGAGATAGTTGGAATATTGTAATAATATAATAATGCTGTGTTACCATAGAAATTGGAAACAAATAGTTGTTTGGGTATGTACTTTTCAAGTTTAAAAAATTTTTTAAAGCAGAATCACTGATGTCAAGTATGTGTGGAGATCTTCTTTGCTTAAAAAATATTATTGCCTCCTGATCATTCATTCTGAAGTGATTTTCTGAAGTGCTCACAAAATTGAAAAATACAGTTTACACTTTTAAATGTTAGATTCCTCCTTCCCTCTCTCTCTCCATTCTCCTTTTTCTCTTTTTCTCCCTAGCCTTCAGCTATTTACTTGTATGTCTAAATTATATATATGACATACATATACAATATTATAGAAAGATAACAAGGTTATTTTATACATTTGGGGGACTGAATGTTCCAGCTAAGAAAAATCTTACTATGACAGTGCAACAAATGGACTTTGATGGAGGAATTTGGCTGTGTTTATTAAAGTAATCCAGGTTACAAAAAAATTGCAGATAATTTGTTGAAAGGCAAATTCAAAATTGTTTTTATTTCTTGTAGCTAGGAAAAACTGAATTACAGCTTAAATCAAGAAAGCAGAACCATATATAGTCTAACTCAAACCTCTCTCTTAATGGGAAAAATGTCTCTGGCTCCAAGTAGTAGAAAATCTTACTAATAATGACTTAAATAAATAAGGGCTTTATTTACTCATGTCATAAGAAATCTGAAGGCAGTTAATTCATAGGTAACTGATGTCATCAAGGATCCAGGTAACATCTTTTTTCCTCCACCATCCTTAGTACATAACTTTTGCCTCTTCACTGAAGACTTTTGCTTGTCTAGAAATTGTGTTTACTTTCAGTTAGGAAGGAAAACAAAGGGAAAGCTCAGAAGCTTTCCTCTCATGGTACTTTCTCTTTTTCTTTAGAAAGGAATACCTGCTCACAGGGACTTCCTCCATCCACTTCATTGGCTGAAAGTGTGTCATATAAACACCTCTAGAAAGAGATTAAAAGTATTTGAGCTTTCAGCTTCTATTTTGGAGGCTGAGAATGAGAAGTGTTGGGTGACCCAGCCTAAAGTTACCTGCCGTACTTTCTCAATTCCTTTGTATAGTTAGTTGCTTGGATTGTTGTATTCTCTGGATACTTGGTTTATATAGTGACTTGCAGTTGGTTCTCTTTTGAACACCTGGTGAGTATGTGTTGATATAGCAAAGTATGTTTCTGTGTCTGAAGACAGGAACTGTAATCGGATTACCTTGGTGTTAATTACATTTAGCATTAGTGCCTACATGTCAACGCCTAGTAGTCACTTCTTGAATGAATTGAAATTAAGAAATATATTTGTTATTATTGCTAAATCATTTTTACATTTTAGAGAGTATAGTAATTTTTTTTATGATCATATTTTTAATTTGACTATGTACAAATGACTTAAAAATATTTTTAGTTTGAAAGTGGTTGTGGACTAAATTTTGTAGAATTGTTAATGCTAAAGGAGACATTAATGTAATGATGTCAAGGTTGTTTTGAACAAGTTATATTTAGTTAAAAGGGTTATAGGAAAATCCTCAAAATGGTTTAGTATGAAGGTTTATTGGGAGTAAGTTATTAGAAATATGATTGCTCTTACTCTATGCATAAAGTGTCGTTTAAACAAAGATTTTTTTGCAGTACTTGTATACCAAAACCTCAGTTTTTAAAGAAATAGGCAATTTGAATTTATTTATTCATAAGGCAAACAAGTTTATTTGCTAATTTATATTACTGAGATTGATTTACAAGAAGGAGTTATGAGATACTTGGAATTCTTTTATAGCTAAGCCATACTAAATCAGATTATATCTTAAGTGGTATCTTTGGGCGTATCTTTGGGCACATCTATATATTTTAATTCTTATTTCGTATTTGTCAATACACGTACAAATGATTATGTGCAATATAATTTCATGTCTAAAAGATATGTTAGGAGGTCATTTTTACATCTGCTTGTTTTGCCCTCAGCTATCTTAGAAGAAAGAAGGTGACTGCTTCACTCAAAATCTGCGGAAGTAATGGATCAAAATATAACTTGGTAGTGTGAATGAGTGCCTTAGATATCTTTCAATCTCTAACTTAAATTCTCTTTGTTGTATTTCCATTCAGTTTCCGTTATTTTGACCTCAGAGGACAAAGTGAACAACTACCACTATTTCCCATACAACATCCCCTATTTAACATCATTTTAATAAATTCCTCCCTTTTCATTCATGATGGCAGGGCTGTTGGTACCTTAATTACTAAAACAACCTGTGCATGGATAGAACTTATTTCAAAGCAGGATATATATTCAAGTGCCTGGAACTCAAATTTTCTATCTGAGCAGTTTATAGTCAGTAAGAACAAAGGAAACTCTTTTAACATTCAAAAGCCGTCCTAGGAGAAGAGTTTCTACAAAATCACAGTTGAGGCAAGATAATTTCCTAGATTTGAACTTGGAATTGAGTACTGGTAGCCACATGGGACCTTTAAGCAGATCAGATTTTTTGGTCATACTTTTGGAAATAATAAAGGCTAATACTTTGCACTTAAAAATATTGCATGTAAAATTCCACCTCTCTCTCTCTGTTTTCACCCCTGCATTCTAAGTGTTCAGTATAGTATCTGATTCACAGTAGGCACTTAGTAAATATTTGCTAAATGAATTTAGTATTCTTTGATAGTGCTTGCTAATGTGGGTCACTTTATGCTTTGCATTTCCTCAAGTCTCTTTAAGTTTATTTTATGCAGCCCAGTAAACAGTCCTACTTCTGTTTGCTGCCTTTAGATTCCTAGTCAATGATATCTACAATGATTTGGGATTTATTTGAATAGCTAATACCTTAGTATTGCCTATACAATTCACTTGTGATGATACTGTAATTTTCCATTTTAGGAATATATCTTTTTTTTCCCCCTCATAAGGTGAGGATTTAATTGTAGCCTATTGATGAGAATTCAGAATATGTTAATTGAATACCTATAATGTGCAAGACACTTTGTTGGATTTTGCGTAGCTACAAATATGAATTTTACATAAATTTTGCTGCCAACGCATTGCAGTCTGGTTGGGTAGACACACAAGTATACTGTACAACTCTAGTATAAGAGGTGTACTCACTTCTGAGTGGCTGAACATGGGTGAGTGATGCTTGGTGGATAGGATGAAATTTGAATGGGGTTTTGAACAGTATGTAGGAAATTGACAGATAGTGAAAGTAAAAGGATCCAGGAAGAAGAAACATCAAGAGCAGTGCTCACAGATGGGAAGGTATATGGAATGTTTGAAAAAGTGGCCAGGGGTCTAATGTATTTGGGGTAATGGTATGTCTGTGGCAGTGACAGGTATTGGGGCTAGAATGGAGCTTGGAACCAAATTGTAAGGGGTCTTGTTTCCTTGTTAAATAATTTTCTCTTTATTTCACAGAAATATTATAAATTTTTGAATATGGAACTAATATTGAGGTATCTGTAAAATTCAGAGGAAGAATAGAAGACAGATTAAATATAACCACAAGTGGGGAGATCATTTAGAAGGCTGACATATGGTTTGTGTTGAAGATGGTGAGGCTGAAGGCAGAAGGTGCTGAAAGGAGGGCTCCATGCCAGAGGCCTGGGGTCGGTCAAATCAATGCTCTGTGGCCCGTTGACGTTCTTCGAGGTGTGCTGTGGCACACTGATTCCCAGTAGAAAGCGCTTTCCAGTTTCGAGGTTGTCCTTCCACCTGCATCATTTTGGTAGACTGTGGAATACGCCTCCCTCCGCTGTTCCTGGGAGACCAGGTATTTTTGTCTGAATTCTAGAAGGAAGCAAAAGGAGAACCTGAATAGTTGTTGCATAAACCAAAAGTATTTACCACTTTTCTTCAACTCTCTGTACTTTCTGGGCTCTTAATTCATGTTCTTGAAGTAGAACTTGCTATTGGCTCTTCTCTGAAACTCAGCTCAAATGTTTCACAATATTTCTCACTCTATTGTAATTATATCCAGCCCTGAGGCCAGAGACTATATTTGGGTCATCTTAATATCACAGAATACTTAGTGTAATTTTTAGAATGTAATCATTCAATAAATGCTTGTTGAATAAAGCAAATTTGTTTATGCTTTGTGGCTGCCCAGGCCTTTCTACTCCCTGTACGTGCCACGCTTATTCCATCTCAGGGTCTTTCTGTGCCTGCCGCTTGGACAGCCGTAATCCAGATCTACATGGCCCTCCCCACTGCAGGTTTCTGCTTACAGGTATCTCATCCTCAGCAAGGTGTTCTCTGACAGCCTCGTGTAAGATATTCTCCTCACTCGAGCCTTCAATAGCCCCTATCCTCTATTATTTTGGCTTTGTTTTCTTTATACGTAGCTCCGTTTGACATACATTTACCTGATGATTGTACTTTTACTCAAATTAGAAAGAAATGGCTTGTGATCAGAATACTGTATACTTTGTTGCTTCTGGAACACAGAGAGGGAGGCAGGCATGTAGTAGGCAGAATAAGTATTTGTTGAATGAATGGATGGTATGGGTCAGATCTAAAATGGTAAGAATCGTTTATAGACAGGTTTGCTTGTCAGTTTCTGCAACCTGTGGTATTGTTGTAACTTTTATGATATTAAATCATTAATACTGCTCTCAGAAAATAAAAACAAATTCTGTTTTCTATAGATTGTGCCTGTGAAATCTAATTATGGACTAGTATTTGTTTTAAAAAATATTTGAATGCTAAGCATATCCAGTCAGAAAACATTTTATTATCCATGCCAGCTTAATTTTTAAGGCAGTGAAATGGAAGACTGTCATTTCAGTAAGCAACTTATTTTCATTTTTGAGAATGGAATATTTTGAATATTCTAATTGATTTTTGAAGATGGTTTTATAAGAAAATAATCCTTGTCTCTGTATACTGTACACTTGCCTTCAGGATGGAAGGAAAGTAGAAACAGGCATGAAAGTTATTTGCTTCGAAAGGTGCAAATTGTAGCCGAATTGCTTTTCCACCAATGTGTGAGGCTGAGGGTCATTCAGTTCCACAGTAAAAGGAAAATCTTGGGATATAGAATACTTTAAAGACCTGATTTAAAAAATAGTTTTCTATGTATATTTAAAGTTTACAAAGAGATTCTAGACTGTCATGAGCTAAGGCCTATTTTGTAGTATACTTTATAGCAAATGTGCTTGGATTTTTTTCCAGAAATCTGAAGTCTATAATTTAGCAGTAAAAAGTTGGTTATCAAATCAATATTATTATATAGCTTTTAGTGTTGTAAGAATTCCCTTTTGGAAACCCATAAAAGCTCATTTTTTTCACTTTAAACTTTATCTGTCAGTTTTCTAGAAGGTCAGAGTACTAATGTTGGAGGTGATCTGCTCTGGGACAAAGAGTCAACCAAGTGGTAATAAAGCTTAAAAATGCCACATGGTGCGTTCCTGAGGTTAGAATTTCTTTTCCATATCAAGATAGTGCTTATTGGAAAATAAGAGAAGTTTGATATTGATAAATATATTCTTTCAGTTCAATATCCAATTTTTTTTTTTTTTATTAGTATGTGTAACAGATGATTATGCAATAACATTTTCCAGCTTTCTTAATACGGGACACATCAGAAATTAAGTGTAAAACTGGAAGTTCTTTTCAATTTTACTCACCTTAATTAAATATTTCCCCTTTAGACTCATGCCAAATGAATTCTGACATTTTACTTAAACTTTACAACTTTTAAGTTTGCACTATACTTCCGTGTGTTCCTATTAAAAACTATAACAACCAAAATAGTATTTTAGTTTTTAAAATGCATTGTCAAGGTACAGCTTAAAGTTACTTATATATAAATAAAGATCATGATCTATTTATAATTATTTCATAATGCAAGTAAATTTTAAGTTAATTGAGAATTACTTTTATTTCATGCATCAGACAAGCAGTATTTGTGAAACCAAATTATAGTGTTTTGAATCACTATAGAGTCATAAGTTTTAACTCGTGCTGATTAGTTTTTTATTAAGTTTCTTCATGGCCATAGTAGTTAGAATAATTTTAAAACCACTTTCAAACTCCTGAAGGGGAGGAAACCTTCAGTAATTGGGAAGTTGAGTAGTTTGTTACAAACAATTTGGCCTCCTTCCCCAAAGTTAAGAAAAAAATTATAGTTTCTTTTAATTGAAGTTGAAGTATATTCAATGAAGATAATTTGAAGAATAAAATGAAGTACAAAGAGGAAAACAAAATCACTTGTAATTTGACTGCAAATGATTATTTATGTCTACCTGTGTGTATGTGCTCACTCTCATATTTACAGATTCATTTCTTTCATACATCTTTTATACATTGATTTCATGCAATCATGGAATAGTGTAAACATTTTTTTATGCCAACAAATATTCTGTATGATTTTTGATCATTAATCATTTAATCATAAGAGATCCCTTTTGGTTGGATATTTTGAAGGCAAATTTTAGTAAAGTTTTTTTTTCCTATACAGTAAGTTTGCTATGTATTCCTGATATTTGATGCGACGAAGTAGGATTTTTGAGATATGCAGGATCCTTGTAATGTAATTAGCATAAACCACATTATATGAGCTCTCTTAATTGTTTTCATAATTTCCTTCTGATTCTTCCCACAAAGGCTTTCCATAAATGCATCCAGTAAATGGAGAAAAGAACTTGGACAAAAGCTGTACATTCTTATAATCTATCTATTTTCCACACAAGATACATTTTCCATTGGAACATGCATGTCCTCATTGATGGTTACCTGTTTATATTATGAACAACCTCCACTTCATAGCACTATGTGAGTGCCAGTATGTGTGAAACAGGCAGCAGCTGTTACCAAACCTGTCAACTTTTTCCTCCCTAGACCACTGCAAGCAGCAACCATAGCTGCCATGACCATGATTCCTTATTTCTCCTCATCAATACAGATTCTTTTTCTTCTTCTTTTTTTTTTTTTTTTTGTCAATAAGATTCTTAATAACTTCCAGGGTTAATCCTTGGAAGTGGTGTTGCTGAGTCAAAAGTATGCATAGTTTTCAGGGTTTTTGTGTTATGATCACATGCAAGAGAACATTTTAATACTTTAAAGCAAAGCTGACTATATGCATTAGTGGCATTTTTGCAACCTTCAGTCTACATTTTCAAGACTTCAGAAAGGTTCTTTTAATTTACGATCTATTCTTTGCATCACCTTTACAGATGGTTGAAATTTGGCCATCACCTGTTGCTTCTTTCTAACATGTAAGTACTCCTGGGAGAGGTAAAACATTGTACTCTGGCAGGCATTTACTCTCAAAAATGTGAAGTAGTTTATCTGATATTTTAAATTTAACTCTCACAAGTAAAGTTTAGAAACAAGGTAGGTACACTTAGCAAGAAGAATGAATTGAAGAAAATAGAGTAATTCAACTCTGTTAAAAGTCAATTGAGCAACTATTATAGAAAATACAGATATTACGTAGTTAGTTTTAGTAGTTTAAATTATAAATTCTCTCTAAAATGATTCAGGCTGTTTGTTAACTGTGAATACTAATTAATCCAGTAGAAAGACTTATGGTCCCAGATAGAGATGCAAGGGGGAATTAATTAACTCTTAAGCAACTTTACTCCATTTGAACACACAGTTCGCAAAGTGTGAAATTACTTTTTAAAGAGATGATGAGCACGCAGAGTGTAGCTCTCGGTAGTTTGCAAAGAATACTCAGTGTTGTAGGGTCTCTGCTTCATTAGACAAAATATTTATGTCATTGAAATGTCTCCTTGAAAAACCAGTTGATAAAGTGATAATAGTGACAGACAAGGCCACTAAATAGATAAAAGTCATAATGGTTTTTCCATTCAGGACACTTTGAGTGATTGTACTTTTATTCAGTGATAATGCATGTGAGATGATGTGGGAAAGCCTGGGCTTCCTTTGAAGAAACTGTGGCGAATAGTAGACCTCCTGGAAGTTATACACAGTTGTCTAGGTATACCTTTTTTTTATTCAGCAGCTTCAGTCCTAAGACATCTTCAAGATTTAAAAATCTCAGTCTATTATTAACAGACTGACGCTTTTTCTTATAATAGCGGGTAGCTAATAATGTGCCTCTTGTGATATTTAAAAGTAGTGATACAGCTCTCATTACCTCTTCTATTAGTCCCAGATTTACACATCCATGGTCTAAACTGGGTTTCTGAGCTTTTTGAAATTTAGCCCTTAAGCTCTCTAGACTCTAACTGGTTTTTGTCTCTATTTGGTGTTGTCTTCTTAAATCATCAGACTATTGACAAATCATAAGATTAATGAAAAAATATGGTCACTAGAAAAAAAGCTGCTATCATAAATAGGATAAAATATACTTTTAATTGATACTGCTTATATATAGTACATTTCTCTGTTTTCATGTAGAACTTTGGAGATGAGAGAAGTATCATCTCTCTCATCTCCAAAGTTTTTTAATTGATACGAAGTTAAAACATGATTTATTGATTTGGATGCTAAAGGATGGGTTCTAATACTGGCATCACCTCATACTTCCTAATATCATTTAAAAAATTGTTACTGTAGAGTGATTTTCATTGATATAAAATGAATATTTAAAATTTTAAATATGTGTAAGGTTGATACATCTGTTTCTTACCTTCTGGTATCCTCTAGAGAAGTTTCTCTTTCTTCTCCCATGTGTTTACCTGATATTCTTTTACCTCTTGAGCTGCTAGGATTTTTGATTTTTTTTTTTTTTTAATTCACTCTCCCTTACCAATAAATCAGATTATATTATAAGATTGTGTCCTTTTCATTTTTCACTGGAACTGAGTAAAGCCAGAACTTTATACTCAGTGACATTCATTTCATTTCATGAAGGGAATGCCACACATGTTTACTTGGGTTACTACACTTCAAATAGGACATTGAAAATGTTTGTGTTCCAGGGTAATACTGCTATTTTTGTTTTAAAATTAACTGAAAATGTGATGTGTGCCTCTCACTTGGAACGGGAAACATTTCAACTTTTTATTTAGTTAATATGGATTAAGTTCTTAAAAGATGATTGAGTCACACTCAATAGCATCAGTATAATTAAGAATCTGTTAGTCATTTTATTTTAAACTCATTTTCTGGGTGTATTTATAATTACCCTGCACAAACTGAGTCTGAGTTAAATTTTGGCATACAAGGCAATGCGGGTAGCAAGATAATTCTTCTGTCCAGTAAACAAATGTCAGTCTAATGATTAAGCTACTTGATTATGCTTGGGTTAAATGTTCTTGTAGAGTCTAGTCAGGTTAGGGAAGATGGTTTTCCATGCAGAGAACATAGTTTCTAAACCTTCTAAAGGGCTATTGGGAGAACTTCTTTCCTTAGACCGAGTTGTAGCATTTTGAATAGAGTTAGAAGCCACCTGTTTTATTTACATGGTGATACAATCTGTGCATCAAGTTCTATCTGTGATTGTAAATAGTATTATAATGAGTGACAGTAAGAAGTGATTATTTGTAATTCATTATTGTAAAGTTTTTTTTATTTTTTATTTTTTGAGACAGAATTTCACTTTGTCATCCTCGGTAGAGTGCTGTGGTGTCACAGCTCACAAAAACCTCAAACTCTTGGGCTCAAGTGATTCTCTTGCTTCAGCTTCCAAGTAGCTGGGACTACAGGTGCCTGCCACAAATGCCCGGCTATTTTTAGAGACAAGGTCTCGTTCTGGCTCTGGCTGGCCTCGAACCTGTGAGCTCAGGCAATCCACCTACCTCAGTCTCCCAAATGCTGGGATTACAGGTGTGAGCCACTGCGCCTGGTCTTTATAGTAAAGTTTTAAGTGAATTAGGAAGCTGTTGTCAAGGCCATTGCTAAAGATTTTAAAGATTTTTCTGATTCATTGAGATAACACACTTTCTGTTTGAGTGCTGAGGATACAGTGATAAACAAGCAGACCTTGGCAGTGCCCCCATGGAATTTAATTATCTTTGTGGGGGATATAGACATTAAAAATAATCACTCTAACAAACATACCTAACATGTGAAGGTAGGCACGAAGAAGTCCTACAGATTGTTTTGTTAAGAGGACCTGGACTTTGTTTGATGGTGATTGTAGTAAATTATGAGCTTGACTGAACATAGCTAATATGGCTGACCTCTTCACCTACTGTTCTAAAACCTTCTTGACATCTGAATCTTGGATATTGTATTTCCCCACCATTCTAGTCATTATGACCTATTACAGTTTTTAAAAGTGTCTGTTCAAAGATGGAGGAGGTGAACGATAAGGATTAGGGCTTCAGAGGAGTGATTAGGTAGGATTCTGGGAGAGATCATAAAAGATTAGAACAAAAAATTGGAGTATTTTACTATCCTAACTATATGATATTCAATTTTATGTGACTTACACCATTGTCGTCTTAGATTTACAAACTATTAGGAGGTATGGTTAAATACTACATGTGACTAATACATTTATTATTTTGTAGTGACATTTTAATTCTATCTGCATATGAAGCATGCCACAACTTTTATCATTACATATTAATAATCATGAAACATTTATATTTAATCCTAAAACTCCAAAGGCTAGAAAATGGAGACATGTTTTACTTATGCTGTATCGTGTGCTTGCCGTGAAGTATAATGGGATGAGTCCTTGCTCTGTCACTTATTCTGTGATGCCGATTTCTTTGTTATTTTCTTACGTAAAAAAAGAGTAGTTGAACAATGGTGTCAGCATTTCCTTCCACCTATGGTCCTGTGATACACCCTGACTTCTCTCCATGAGGAGTTATATCCAAAGGTCAGATAGCCCAATTTTTTCTAACTGAGCTGGTTTAAACCCGTTTCAAGAAGGTAAAAGTCGTGGAGAAATGCTGTCTTGAGAAATCAAATACGTTATTCATGGTGCCAAACTTAAAAAAAATGAATAATTGTTGGCAGAAAGTATTTAAAAATGCCTTTTTTCTTCCCTATTAAATAAAATCCTATATAAATGTGGAAAGTTCTCTCCAGATTGATGGTGAGGGAATTGGCTTCTTATCCTACTTACACTTCTCAGTTAAACTAGGATGATAATAGATCAAATGGGCTAAAAATCTGCAGGTGATTTTCAAAATTCTTGGTTCTCATAGATCTTCTCTTATGAAGATTTCTTTGGCCTAAAATTCAATTGCTTATGCCATTTTCCCCATATCTTTAATTATTGTTACTTCTATTGTATCAATAGGTTAAAATAAACACATTATATGAAAAAATATTATTTCCCTTTTATTCTGATTTCTGTGAACAATAAAAAAGATTCAGTATTTGAGGGAGAGCATATGATTTGTTCAGATACACTTGTTGCTTGATTTAATTTAGACTTCAGGAATAATAGGAAATGATTAGCAGCAAATACTGCCTGACACTTGTTTGATCAGAACCTGTGTTAAGTGAAAGCCATGTTGCTTTACAGGCGGAAGAAAGTAACTTCCTAGGTACCCTGACTGTCAGTTCAGCTCCATGAAATGCTAGTGACGTCTACTATGTGTCAAATCCTGAGATAACCCTGAGCATAATCTTCACACTCCAGATTTTCACGGCTCCAGAGAGAAGTAGGTCATGGGAAAGAGTGAAACAAGTACTATAATGCTACTGTATAGAGTAAAATGGAAGACATGTCTAAGAGAAGTTCAGAGAAGACTTTGTAGAAATGGTGATTCATGAACAGAAATTCTATCAAAAGTTCATCAGGGGAGTGAAGGGAAGGCTGATGGAAGAGAGATAAAGCTGTGAAGTCACACGAGTTTAAATCAGCCATGTGAATGGGAGTTTTGGTATTGCCACAATGTAAAAGGGAAGAGGAATTGAAGTGGGAGAAGGCCAAATGTGGCAGTAGTGAAGAGAAAGGAAGGATCCAGATAGGAGTTTCAACGGCCACCTGTAGGACCTTGGATTTTATCCTTAGGGGACAGAAAGTTTTTGAGCATGTCACTTCATGATCAGATTTCCATTCTGGAGAGATTCTTTGTGGTTATCTCATGGAGAATGGTTTTGTGGGTGCAAGATTGTGGAGTAGCATGGAGACCCAGTGGAAAGGGTAATGCGGTGGTTTACATGAGTGCTGAGATGATTTTCTGGTGTACAAATTTCTATTCACTCATAAATATACTGTTACATTTAAAAATGTCAGAAAATTAAAAATATTTTTAGTATTCAGTAGAAAATAATTTGTTGCTACTTTACATGAAATTAATAGTGAAAATTGAAAGTGGGTTGGTATTTTATTTGCTGATGAAAGTAAACCAGTAAACTTATTACACACACAAAACATCTATAATTTTGCTATATAATGTTGGTTACAACTTGACAAATTTGTAAATTAATGAATTTTGAATAAATACACATCTAGTTATTTGCAAAAATTATGTATATTTGAAAACAAGTGACTGATGTCATAGTTTCTAGTACATGGTAAGTACTTATAACTATTCATTGAATTTGCATTTGATATTTGAGATTTATAACTAATGCTTTGTATTAATTCAAGTTCTAGATTAAGTAACTGATATAATTAAGAAGAACATTAAATTCCAAATCAAGAAAAAATGAAAATATTTGTCAGTCATACATACATACAAGATTGTAACTTTGCAGAGAGCTTATACTTAAAAGATCATTGCAACTCATCTAATTGGAAAAGAGTATTTGAAAATAGCTTTAAAGTGTCTCACAGATAGTATGGCTTATAAGTTTTCTTATCAAATTTTGTTTTTTTTTCTTTTTTTCACATTTTATTTATCTATTTATTGTTAAATCATAGCTGTGTACATTAATGCAATCGCCTTTACCCATTCTAAGATGCACCATAAATGTGGCCCTACCCATTACCCTCCCTCCACAAAAACCTCCCCCCCTCCCTTCCCCTTCCTTGGCCCTTTCCCCATAGTCTTGTGCTATAGTTAGGTTATAGCCTTCAGGTGAAAGCAATAATTTAGCTTCGTAGTAGGACTGAGTACATTGGATACTTTTTCTTCCATTCCTGAGATAACTTTGCTAAGAAGAATATGTTCCACCTCCATCCATGTAAACATGAAAGAGGTAAAGTCTCCATCTTTCTTTAAGGCTGCATAATATTCCATGGTGTACATGTACCAGAATTTGCTAGTCCATTCATGGGTTGATGGGGCACTTGGGCTTCTTCCATGAGTTAGCAATTATGAATTGGGCTGCAATAAACATTCTGGTACAGATGTCCTTGTTATATTGTGACTTTTGGTCTTCTGTGTATAAACCTAGTAAAGGAATCGAATGGCAGGTCTATTTTTAGGTCTCTAAGTATTCTCCAAACATCCTTCTAGAAGGAACATATTAATGGGCATTCCCACCAGCAGTGTAGAAGTGTGCCCTTTCTTCCACATCCACGCCAACATTTCTGGTTTTGGAACTTTGTTATGTGGCCTACTCTTACTGAGGTTACGTGATATCTCAAACTAGTTTTGATTTGCATTTCTCTGACAATTAAGGATGATGAGCTTTTTTTCATGTGTTTGTAGATTTTGCATCTGTCTTCTTTAGAGAAGTTTCTCTTGAAGTCCCTTGCCCACCTGGAAATGGGGTCACGTGTTCCTTTCTTGCTAATAAATTTGAGTTCTGTGTGGATTTTGGTTATTAGACCTTTATCGGAAATATAACCTACAAATATTGTCTCCCATTCTGAGGGCTGTCTGCTTGCTTTACTCACTATGTCCTTGGCTGTGCAGAAGCTTTTTATTTTTATTTATTTATTTATTTATTTTTATATATTTTATTTATTTATTTATTTATTTATTTTTACTTTTTTCATAGAGACAGAGTCTCACTTTTTATGGCCCTTTGGTAGAGTGCCGTGGCATCACACAGCTCACAGCAACCTCCAGCTCCTGGGCTTAAGCGATTCTCTTGCCTCAGCCTCCCGAGTAGCTGGGACTACAGGTGCCCACCAC